>OU745268.1:9963624-10241124 GCA_916618015.1 Xestia c-nigrum | reverse complement strand
CCTTATTCCTTGTTAACATTATAAAGGGAACCACGTGTGCAAAATTTTAGTTATTTAGGTCCAAGGGTTTGGGCTGGACGTTGATCGGACCGGACCGGATCGGAACGGGTGTGCCACATTTTTGTGCGTGCAGACGGTGTTCATCGATTTATAAGACGTTGTCACGTCAAAAATATGATCAAAGAAAGCTACAAAAAGCTGTGGCTTTGGAAATAGATATAATTAATCATACTTTTAAAATGTTTACGAATATTTAGAAATTAAATAATTGATGACAGACTAAAAGACAAAAAATAACTACACACAACACACACACACTGTGTCTACATCTCTTATCCAACTTTCCTCTCGCAGGTCTGCTGGAAGAGATTTCTTATGAAATAAGCAGTACCTTTGTGCTCTTCTATCGTTAATGTTATGTCCTATGAAGTTTTTTGTGTGTACATAAATAAATAAAATGACATTTTAGCTCAGAACTCCTAAAATAGTGGTTGTTACACTTCGAGGTAACGTCCAACGGTAACTGAAAAGTTGTGTGGTAGTCGGTTGTCGTGGTACGGGCATGTGATGCGGAGGAATGAGGAAAATATAGTGAGGAAAGTTCTGAGTATGAATGTAGATGGGTGTAAGAGTAGAAGAAGACTAAATAAACGATGAATGAACTGTGCATACAGGGTATAAACAATCTCATCACGAAGCCGACAACCAAGCATTCTGTACATCAAACTTTAAGCAAAAATAAAAAAAAACCATAGAAAAATCATATTTTGTGGTAGAACTAAATGTAACGCACTCAAAACATTGTGCTGATGGATGGATTGAATAGTACGGGGGTCGTGGATGTGTTTTAAGTAAAAATCTTACAATAAAAACTTTTGAAAAAAGTTGGAACTTTGACGTTTGAAGTATTTATTTACAAAAAAAAAGTATCAATGTAGGTAGTATATTCACTATTTGGTTGACACAAGCCCCGTTGCTTAGTGTGGCATTAGATGGCGTTGATTGACACTATCGTTTGCTTAAACTTACATCCAAGTGAAATGATGATGCCGTTCCGTTCCGTGTAGTAACTTACCTAGTTCAGCGCCATCTATCCAGCGACTATGGAAGAGTTTAAAAAGAAAATCAATTAAAAAGTTCATTCATATTTGATCTGAAATAAATTAATTTGGTTTACAGGACGTGTCCGTGAAAAATACAGACATATGTTGGAAATATATCGCGATATATACGTGTCATTCAGCAATTTGACTCTCGCACGCCCGCCTTCGGTCAAGTATTTTCGTCCATTTCACTTAGTCATAGCCCTTGAAATGATGCACTATCTCGAATTAGAGATAGACAAGTTAGTCGATGTAATTATAGATGAGGCTGAAGAAGACGTCAAAGATAATTTAAACGTAGCAGGACAAGCAATGATGTTGAAAAAGAGTTCATTCAACAGAACTGTACCGCCGCCGCCGCCACAGGAACCCCTAAAACGCCCATTAAGAGGTGAGATTTTTGATTTTGAGATTGGCTTTTTTTAATTTTGAGTTCTATTTATTTAAAGCCATTTAAGACCTGCAACTGGGCCAAAACTAGAAAGACATCACAGAAACTCAAGGTTGAGATTAAAATAAATAATAATAATATATCATTTTACCCATTCTGAGACCTCTACCTAATCTAGGGTTCCGGTACATTAAATAGACAAATGAACAAATAGTTATAGATAAATAGATACGGTACAAAAAAAGACGTGTGCGAAAACTATTGCATAGGATTTTTATCAACTTATGCAATTAAAATTATTTATTTATTTTATTTTTCCGCTTGTTGCCGGCTCGAGGACCAAACGCAGGCTGAATGTTCAGGCTCGGCTTCCCATCACAATTATTATTATTATTAAACGTTTATTTCAGACTTAAAAAATTGTCCATAGCATAGAATATACAAAGTAAAATTAAAATAAATATAAAAATCACAATACACAACAAAGAAATCATAACATATTACACAATTATTAATAACTCAATTACCTAATTAAAAAATTATATAAAATAGAAATACAAAATAAATAGCAAGTCAATTAAATACACCCAAAAATATACTAAAAACAACAATCAATCGGCGAGCCAGACACGTAACCTCACCTACATCCCTACAAGGCCTTCGCCAGACAGCAGTTTGACAACATCTAACTCCCCAACATAATGCTCATTCATCTCATTTGGATTGGGCAATCAGTACGTGAAGCAATCATCTTCAGGATACCGTTACTGCTACCTCTCACGCGCTTAAAAATAGACGCAACTTTCTTGCGGATGCACTGCAGTAACGAGGCAGCCGCAACAGCATCCTGAATATGTTGTTGTACTGCACTCTAAGGACATTGGCGGCCCGCCGGGTATGACTGACCCATAGGCTGCTCGAGTAGAAGGATTGGCAGTATGCCTTAAACAGAATGATTTTCACTTCTACCGAACAACGCGCAAATCTACGAGCAAGCATATTACCTCGCACCGCCAATGCCCTTCGTTCCCTTTCAATATCGGAGTCATCAGACATGTCTTCATTGACAATGTGCCCCAAGTACTTGAAGCTAGTCACCACCCTCAGAGCAACTCCGTTTATCATAATAGGCGGAACACGGACCGGTGCGTTTTTAGTACACTTAAATATCAGAACTTCGCACTTAGAGGAGTTATATCTCAGTCCATGCTCCGCCGCATATGCCTCACATATAGCTACTAATTTTCTGATCGCACCCACCGACGGCCCCAGCAATACCATGTCGTCCGCGTAACTGATGTTGTTCACACATACGTCATCTATGTGACACCCCGTATGCGTATTGCTGAGCTCGCCGATTAGGTCGTTCACGTACAGGTTAAACAACAGAGGAGAGGTCAGTCCCCCCTGCCGCACACCACACTCCATGCCATACGCGTCCGACAAGGCTCCTGCCCATCTCACCTGGTTTTTTTGAGAGCCATACCAGCCTTTCAGTAAGGCTGTAACCTCCGCCGGTACACCCGCCCTCTCCAACTTGCACCACAGCTTGTCATATCGAACTGTGTCAAAAGCTTTTGACAAATCGAGGAAGCACGCGTATACCGGCGTTCCCCTATCAGTATAGTACCTGACAGCCTGCTTAAGACATACGATCGCACTCTCAGTGGAAAGCCCAGCTCTGAAACCGAACTGGGCGTCGTGTAGACTTAAATGTTTATGTAGAATATTATTAAGCAGACTGTCAAGTACCTTTGCAATTATGGTTGCCAGTGAAATGGGCCGATAATTATTTTTATCGGAGATATCCCCCGTCTTGTCTTTTACTATAGGAACGACAATGGTCTTAGTCAACTCCTCAGGTAAATATCCATGACCCAAACACAAATTATAAAACATGGAGAGTATGCGCGGCAAATGAACCCCAGCATATCTAAGATGTTCGATACTGAGGCCGTCATACCCCGGAGACTTGCGTCTACTCATATCTTTGATAACATTTCGAATCTCTTTGGCCGTAAAGCAAACCGATCTTTGATGGTTGACAGCCTCAGTACCTACAAGTTGATGAGACATACCAACAATAGGCCGCTTCAGTGACCACTTCAGGGGGGGACCCCTGAAGTGGTCACTGAAGTGGTTAGCAATAATACTGTGATCACTAATGCCATTTACACTCACAGGCAGGCCAGGCTTTACTCATTTTGCCCGTTTGCTTCCAAAACTGTTTGAAATCACTTTTGGCATGATTCGCAGCAAGGATATCCATTTTAATTTGCTCTTGTCTATCTTGACACCACTTGAGCTTTTTTTTGAATGATTTCCTGCTCTCACACATTTCTTCATATGAAGGTCCACTTAGAGGTTTCCCATCTTTTACCCAAGCGCAAAATTTCAGCCTGGCCTCCCTATGGAAACCGTCTACATGCTTATTCCACCCAGCAATGTAACCCCCCCTCCTCCGCTGCTCCACCCGACTGTGCGTAGCCGCTGCAGCTTCAGACAAGATGGCAACTAACCTCAAGTACAAGTTCCGTAGTAATTCCCTATGTTCTAAATCAGAACAAAGCCCATCGCAACACAGAGAAAACTCGGCTGGAAAATCAATTCCCCTTAACTGTGAATGACATATTTCATGATAGCGCCGTATTTGGTCAGGCGTACGCTCACCCCATAACACAGTATTAAGGCCTAGTGCACTTCCCACCTTCTCCTTACATACTAACTGCTGCCAATCACACTCCAGTACAAGTGGGAAGTGGTCGGACCACTGCACGTCATAGTCAACCCAAACACTACTAACCGCTGGCAGCGCGGCACCAGTTACGACACAATGATCCAACCATCTCGCACAACCATGGACTTCGCTAACAAAGGTATACGTATCTGACTCACCCAATCTCGTCATGTCCACACAAGTCCACAGCTGGTCTTTACAGAATTCCAATAAATGGTCACAAAAAAGCTCATTTGGATGAGCATTAAAATCGCCTAATATAAACACAGTAGGAGTATCATTATGCTCCTCAATTATGGAACTCACTTTGCTTAAACATTGTGTAAACTCTGTTAAATTGGCTAAGCAGTCATGCACCATCCCATATCTCCCCGTGGGTGTGGTAAAAGGCGACTAAGGGACTTACCAGAGAATGGGCAGCAGCGTTCTCTGTGCTTTTGTAACAACCGTACTACGATCGCCAACCCGCCTGCCAAGCGTGGCGATTATGGTAAAACTTCCCAAAATGGTCACCGCATTAAAAAGAATGGGCCCTAGTGCCCGGCAGTCTGTCTACCCTCGACTACGGCAGCGGTAGAGATTATTGCGTGGCAAGGGTTGCGAAGAATCCCCGGGTGGGATCCGGCTGCCTGTACCAACGACTAGACCTGGTAACACACGACACGCGTACACTCCGGACCGACGAGAAGATAGCGGAACTCGAGCAGGGATCGGGCAACCTGCTTTATTTCCGAAAGGGTGTCCGGCAGTCCCAAGGTGGTGTTGGGATTAGCGTCCACAAGACCCTCGTGAACAACGTGGTGAAGATCGAGAGTGTGTCGACCAGGATGGCGTACCTTACACTCAGAATAACCTCAAGATATTCGCTGAAGGTCATGCAGATCTACGCACCGACCTCGGCACACCCCGATGACGAAGTGGAGACCATGTAAGAGGATATTTCTTCGAAGCCATGCATGGTTTCAAAACTCACTTCACCGTTGTCATGGGGAGTTCAACGCAAAACTGGGCAAACGAGACGGGGATGAGCTCCAGGTGGGGCAATTTGGAGTTGGATGTTGTAACTACCGGGGTCACCAACTGGCTAGTTTCATGGAGAAGAAAGCCCTCTATATGATGAACATCTTCTTCAGAAAGCGTGAGCACATGAAGTAGTTCGAGTGCCTAGGAAGCTAGGAAGCTCAGTGGACGAATACAACGATGGGTTCGTGGAAACTGTCCATACGATCGGGTCTAAGTTCTACAAGACACGTCGTATAATTCAGAAAAATAGGTTCTCCGATCAAACTCTCAAGCTCATGAAGGAGCTGTGGAAGATGATCATTTTCAGAGATATGACGTCTCCCTGTCTAACACCTGGCTGTAGAAGGATAGCTTCTGAGGCTTGGTCCTGAAGTCGGACTGACATGGTGGCGTTTTTGTACAAACACTTCAACACCGTTCGAGAGACTGCAGTCTCGACAGAGATAATGACAAAATCGTTAAATTTCGATTGCTAATTAACTAACGAATAAAGGAGAATGACCAAAAATGTATGGGCTTTGGTCCAAAAAAAAAACTGCTGCTCCCAGGGTTGACTCCATTGTGGGTTAACTTATAATGTTGGACTTACTATGTGTGCCAATGTGCATCAAATTCTAACCCACAGTTAAAGACTAATTCAACAATTTTGAATGTGCAAGTGAATGTGCTACTTTTTTTCAAGTTCACGTTTTAGCTAATATCTATGATTCCGTGGGACAGATATTTTCAGTTCCATAGAAGAAAAATTAAGCATTTTAACCAGTCTTTCAAATGAGCTATGTAGTAAATCTGGGGGCAGAACTTTTCTTTTTTTTTTCAAATTTTGGTCCACTTTGGTCAGTCTCCTTTGGTTGCAATAATTATGCTGGCGAATAATGAAAGTCTCTTCATTCTAGATGCGTTTATCGTAAGCATAATTATCGCAACCGAATGTTTTCGTTAGTAATCAGCGATTGAAAGTTAGCGATTCTGGCCCTGGTCTCGATCGAATCGAAAGCTTTCTCGTAGTCCACAAACGCTAAACAGAGATTCAAGTTATGTACTCTTCGGTCTTCTGTGTAAACTGCCGCAGCGTATGTATGTGGTCCACAACGCTAAAGCCTTTTCGGAAACCGTTACTTTCAACTTATAGACATGGCTTAAAAGTGAGATGGGCCTGTAATTCTTCAACCGGGCATTATCGGCCTTCTTGAAGAAGAGTACCACCACACACCCCCACTGCCCTATGCCTTTGGCATTTTTCCCCGTGTATGACGGAATTAAACAGCTCCTGGAGGCCTGCGGTTTGCCGACGATGTAGTGGTCATGGCTTTGTATGTGGCTTGTAGAGTGGGTGTATAAATGAACGTGGACAAGACGAAGGTCATGTTGAATGCCCATGTCACACCCATTCCTATCAAGATCGGAGACTCTACACTCGAAGTTGTGGATGATTATGTGTATATTGGACAAACAGTCCAGTGAGGTAAGTCTAACTTCGAGAAAGAGGTCAATCGTCGAATCCGACTTGGCTGAGCAGCGTTCGGGAAGCTGCGCGGTGTCTTCTCGTCCAACTTACCGCAGTGTCCCAAGACGAAAGTCTATGACCAGTGGGTGTTGCCGGTGATTACATACGGGACCGAAACGTGGTCGTTGACAATGGGCTGTATCATAAGGCTTATAGTCTCCCAAAGGGCAATGGAGAGGGCTATGGTCGGAGTTTCCTTGCGTGATCAGAAATGAAGACTCCACAAGAGAACCAAGGTCACCGACGTAGCCCGAAGAATTGCCACACTTACGTGGCAGGGCACACTCGCAGAACGGATGGCCGATGGGGCCTAAAAGTTCTGGAGTGGCGACCGCGAACCATAAGACGATGCGTTAGAAGACCTCCCACTAGGTGGACCGATGACCGTTGGATGCGACTCGCACGGGACCAGTCAATGTGGCGACACTTGGGGGAGGCCTATATGTCCAGCAGTGGACGTCTTTCTGCTGAAATGATGATGATGATGAGGTACTTATGCAGTAGATCCAGGTGTAAATAAATAACACAGAATAATCCACATAAAAACATATATTAGAGATTATAAAAAATGTAAAACAGGAAATAAAAGGCTATTTTATTTTATAATATATCATTTAATTCAGGTAACAAAAGACACGTATCATATACAGGGTGACTGGATCTGAACCCACCATAGCAAATTCGCATCTAGAGGAGGTTATTTACCAATTATTTTTTTTTTTTTTTTTTTTGTGTTTTGGCAATGAACAGTCATGTATTTACAAACAATATTATTAGAAACGACGACGAAGTGGAGACTTCAACGCGAAACTGGGCAAACGAGACGGGGATGAGCTGCAGGTGGGGCAATTTGGAGTTGGACGTCGGAACCACCGGGGCCACCAATTGGCTAGTTTTATGGAGAAGGAGGGCCTCTATATGATGAACTCCTTCTTCAAAAAGCGTGAGCACAGGAAGTGGACCTGGCAGAGCCCAGATGGTGCAACAAAAAATGAGATCGACTTCATCATGTCAACCAAGAAGCAAATGTTCAATGATGTCTCTGTGATCAATTCGGTGAAAACCGGGAGCGATCACCGCATGGTAAGAGGCACATTGAACATCAATATCAAGCTAGAAAGGTCTCGACTGATGAAGTCTACGCTCCGTCCAGCACAGATCCAAATCCAAAACCCCGAGAGCTTTCAGCTCGAACTCCAGAATCGTTTCGAGTGCCTAGGCGGCTCAGTGGACGAATATAACGATGGGTTCGTGGAAACTGTCCATACGACCGGGTCTAAGTTCTTCAAGACACGTCGTACAGATCAGAAAAAGAGGTTCTCCGATCAAACTCTCGAGCTCATGAAGGAGCGGCGTGAGATGATCCTGCAGTCTTCAGATGAGGCGTCGAAATACCGGCAGCTCAATAGACGGATCTCTAAATCCTTAAAGAGCGACCTCCGCCGCTTTAATACCGAGCGTATTAAAGACGCGATCGAGCGGAACAAAGGCTCTAAAGTATTTTCAAGAGATCTGGCTATTGGGCAGAGCCAGCTCACGAAACTGAAGACCGACGATGGCAGGATCTTATCCGCCAAACCGGAGCTACTGAGGGAGATCGAGAGCTTCTATGGACAGTTGTACACGTCAACCAGCAAACCCATTGTCGACCTAGCAAACGACCCAAGAGCTAGACTAACCCGACACTATACCGAAGACATCCCGGACGTCAGCCTGTACGAGATTAGGATGGCTCTGAAACAACTCAAAAACAACAAGGCACCGGGAGATGACGGAATTACTGCCGAACTCCTGAAGGCGAGTGGAAAACCGGTACTTAAGGCCCTTCAGAAGCTGTTCAATTCCGTCATACTCGAGGGGAAAACGCCACAGGCATGGTGCAGGGGTGTGGTGGTGCTCTTCTTCAAGAAGGGTGACAATGCCCGGTTGAAGAATTACAGGCCCATCTCACTTCTAAGCCACGTTTACAAGTTGTTTTCAAGAGTCATCACGAATCGTCTCGCGCGCAGGTTTGACGATTTCCAGCCACCCGAACAAGCCGGTTTCCGAAAAGGTTTTAGCACTGTGCACCACATACATACGCTTCGGCAGGTTATACAGAAGACCGAAGAGTATAACTTGCCTCTCT
This sequence comes from Xestia c-nigrum, assembly GCA_916618015.1. Lineage (NCBI taxonomy): Eukaryota > Metazoa > Arthropoda > Insecta > Lepidoptera > Noctuidae > Xestia > Xestia c-nigrum. Next base: position 10,232,235 of record OU745268.1, on the reverse strand, counting down.
GCTTAGCGTTTGTGGACTACGAAAAAGCCTTTGATTCGATCGAAACCTGGGCTGTACTGCAGTCTCTCCAACGGTGCCAAATTGACTATCGGTACATCGAGGTGTTGAAGTGTTTGTACAAAAACGCCACCATGTCAGTCCGACTTCAGGACCAAGCCTCGGAACCTATCCTTCTGCAGCGAGGTGTAAGACAGGGAGACGTCATATCTCCGAAACTGTTCACCGCTGCACTGGAGGATGTCTTCAAGGTTCTGGACTGGAGAGGGCATAGGCTAGGCTAGGCATCAACGTCAATGGCGAGTACATCACTCACCTTCGGTTTGCCGACGATATTGTGGTCATGGCTGAGACCATGGAGGACCTCAGTACAATGCTCGATGACCTCAGTAGAGCCTCCAAAAGAGTGGGTCTAAAAGTGAACATGGACAAGACGAAGGTCATGTTGAATGCCCATGTCACACCCATTCCTATCAAGATCGGAGACTCTACACTCGAAATTGTAGACGATTATGAATACCTAGGACAAACGGTCCAGTTAGGTAGGTCTAACTTCGAGAAAGAGGTCAATCGTCGAATCCGACTCGGCTGGGCAGCGTTCGGGAAGCTGCGCGGTATCTTCTCGTCCAACGTACCGCAGTGTCTCAAGACGAAAGTCTATGACCAGTGTGTGTTGCCAGTGATTACATACGGGACCGAAACGTGGTCGCTCACAATGGGCCTTATCAAAAGGCTTAAAGTCACCCAAAGGGCAATGGAGAGGGCTATGCTCGGAGTTTCCTTGCGTGATCGAATCAGAAATGAAGACATCCGCAAGAGAACCAAGGTCACCGACGTAGCCCGAAGAATTGCTAAACTTAAGTGGCAGTGGGCAGGGCACATTGCTCGCAGAACGGATGGCCGATGGGGCCGAAAAGTTCTGGAGTGGCGACCGCGAACCGGAAGACGATGCGTTGGAAGACCTCCCACTAGGTGGACCGATGACCTGGTGAAGGTTGCGGGAATCCGGTGGATGCGAGTAGCAAGGGACCGGTCAATGTGGCGACACTTGGGGGAGGCCTATGTCCAGCAGTGGACGTCTTTCGGCTGAGATGATGATGATGATGATTATTAGAAATTGGTTCCTTACAACAGACCTATTATATAGTGCAGCCAATGTGTCTTAATATATATACAATAAACTCCTGACAAGGAAAAACGTGCAAAAAATACATTCAAATTATTTTTTTGTATGAGAACCTAAATGTTCTTAAATTATAAAGCGTACTTTTTATCTTAATTCTTCTCAGTCAGTTTGAGGAAAGTTCCGAGGTATCTATGGGTAAATTTATTTCTCCGTAGTACAACCAGTTGGACATCGCAGTTGTACCACGGGTCGGGAGTGATTTAATCACCGCAAAGTGACAATATTTTGACAAACCACAAATAAAGGGTGTTAAACCTCTTAACGAAGCCGAAAGGTACTTGTTCTCCCCGTCATTGCGGTATTTTTTGTTCCACACCATACCTGGGCCTCGATTCTGCTATTACGATAGTGTCAGAATAGGCGATCATTAAAGTCATAATGATCAAGTTCTGTCAAGTTTGGTAATCTACTAATATAATGGCGTCATTATGATTTCTCAATGAACAACCACTGACACTCTATTGAAAGAAATGTCATAGAATATTAATCTCGTACATGAAAACTGGCATGAATAAATGTTCGCATTTAGTAGTAGATTTCAAAAACCATTTGTACAGTGCCGACCAAAAGTCGATAGGCAATCTCACAAAGCAATAGCTTGACGTTTAGTTTGACTTACGACCTTCTACTTTCAACAAAATAGATATTGTCAGCAACTAGTTGTAGTTCATAATTTCAATGCCAATATCTAAGACATGATGGCCTAGCGGTTGGGCCCGTCCAGAATTAAGAGTGAATCAGTAAGCCGTGAGTTCAAATCCCGCACAGTTACTTTTAGACTTTTTGTAAGTTTTTACTCTACAGAAATATTATATTCTTTAACTTGTTTGCTTTGTTCACACATTTCGTAAAGTTAGGGAGGTAGATAGAAAAATAAGTCAAGAATTTTGTTAGATTTCTGTGAGGTAGACATGAAATTTATGAATATTTTAACTTGATCGGAATGAACTTTGTCGTTTGGTTGTAGTCATACATAATACACAATGTAATGTGGTAGTTGATGGTCAGTGACGTGTGGTTTAATAGATAGCGATATTGTTGTTGGTGTGATTCTTAAAATGCGGGCAAATATTAATATTAAGGCGGGGGCGACTATTATCGCGAATTATCCGCGCTTCATAAAAGTGGCCTTAATAGAACTGAATGTGAGTATTATAATTATTTATGAATTGTAACTTAAACATTAAAAATTAAAAACGAATGGGTATTATAAATTGTTCATTTATTTAGTGACCTGTGGTTTACTTAATTCGTTGTTTTTTTTTCAAACTATCATGCAAGATAAATAATTAGTGTTTATTATTGGATTTATAAATGCAGAGTGAATGAAGTCACTTTAGTATTTATTACAGCTGCCTAACATATTTTTTTTTGTTTAGAGAAATGCAGTAAGTCTCTGGATCAAAAGGTATGAGGGAGAAGGGAGCCTTGCAAGTAGACAGCGAAGTGGAAGGTCGTCGCTTATTAGCGAAGCGCAGCGACAACATATCATGGGCGAGTATGAAACCAATGGTTTCACACCTACGACACACTCGGAGTCACCGCAAACTGTTCGCCGTGCAGTCCACGCTGAAGGCTTGCATCACAGAAGATCAGCTAAAATGCCCTTTTTGACAGAAAGACATAAAGAAGAACAATTACGTTTCGCACGGGAATATTTAGACTTTGACTGGATTACTTCCATTTTGTTCCGGTTCGCGGTCGCCACTCCAGAACATTTCGACCCCATCGGCCATCCGTTCTGCGAGCAATGTGCCCAGCCCACTCCCACTTAAGTTTAGCAATTCTTCGGGCTACGTCGGTGACCTTGGTTCTCTTGCGGATGTCTTCATTTCTGATGCGATCACGCAAGTAAACTCCGAGCATAGCCCACTCCATTGCCCTTTGGGTGACTTTAAGCCGCATACGTCTACTTGACTGCATTGAAAATAATGGGGGTTATACAAAATATTAATCCCTAATGTTCTAGTTTTAATTAGACGTGCTACAAAATGTTTAGCGATATTAATAATTCCTAAATTGAGGTTTAGTTTCAATCTTCTTTTCTTCAGGAAAATGAACACTTAAACTATAACCTCAATATGAGTTACATTTATTGTGACGTCACATAAAAAACATATTCACGAAGTATAAATTATGTATTAGTTTTCAGTAAGCAAGCTCTGTTGAATACCGATAGATAGAAGTGGGTATCAACAATTATATTTGTGTGATTAGAATATCCTTGTTATGTTAATAAAAAATGACTTCAAAGTGGGTATACAGATACACAAAAAAATCTTATGAACGGTTACAAGAGAACTTCTTATATCTAAATCTTATTAAAGTTGTTAATTATATGAATAAATGAAACGAATAAAACAATTTTTGTTATCTGTCAGCACGACTTTTTTTCCACCTTCCAACACCGAAAAAATATTATACAATCACATAAATAGTTATGATGGGTTATTAACTTATATTTAAATCTTTATAAAAATAAATAATGAGCATGAACCCATTTCAAAATAAATACCTAAGTAAATAGTTTTTGCATAAAATACAAATATTAATAAAAGTGGTTACAAAAAAAAAACCCATATAATGTAAACGGGATTTGAACTCAAGACACGTTGATCGTGAACCCACTGCTTAACCTAAACAGCTATCAACACCTGGTACATATGGTCGAATTTTAGCTATCCAATGCAAATACGATCATGCGTTTGCTGCGTGTATAACAAAAGAGACGGTAATATATATCTTTTTGTTTCGTGGAGAGCGACGCGACAGCTTGCGACAGTAGGCGACTCTGTAGCTGTGGTGTGCGTAGGTACTGTATTGAGACAGCTTACACATACAGCTGCACGGACGCTCGCCCGTGCGTTCACAGCAATATGATCTTTCGCGTGCCTGTGAACTTATGAACGCTTACTGTACAAATGGTTTTATAATAATGGCAAAACAAAAAAGCCATTAAAACACAATTTTATTACGAGACCATCGACCGACCATTGTGAATTTAGCAGATTACAAACTTTAAGCAAAATGACAATGGGTTGAGAATGGAATCGTGTTGGAGTGACGAATTTATTAAAATACATAGTAGAATTAGGCCCCTGGGAAGCTTCTTGTTACGGGACCGTAACAGTTCCAACTTTTCGACAAGTTTTTTGATAAATACAAGTTATTAATGTTAGATTTTTATTCAATTCATCCATCAGCACAATGTTTTAAGTGCATTACATTGAGTTTTACCACAAAACATGATTTTTGACTGAAAATGTTGTTTGGCAGCAAGAACCTTAGCGTAAAGTTACTTAGTTTGATGTACAGAATGCTTGGTTGACGGGCTTCGTGATGAGGTTGTTTACACCCTGTATTTTCAGTAAATACGGAGGAAGCTGAGAAGAGTATGATGAGACAACGATATCTGATGAGGAAGCTCGGGTACTCAAGCAATATGACTACGATGAAAAAGCGTTTTATAAATCATTGGCCCGTCGAAGAATCCTGGCAGCTCGATAAATACAATTATAATTATAAGTAACTAGCTGACTCACGCAACATCTTAATGATGAAATAAATGTTAAAAATGCAATTTTGTTTTTTTTTTATTTAAAGTAAATCCTACGAAGAAATAGAGGTACGAGACAGATTTTAGCTTATAAGAATGAGATGACAGATTTTTACGTTTAACTAATAATAATAGAATGCTCTCGAACTTCTAACGTACGCACACTGTAATCGCCGACTTTCTCGAATGTTCTAGTAGGTCCGATGTAACACTGCCCCCTCCTTAGACATGCTCGTCCCGAGCATCATTAGTCCCGTAGTATCGCGCCAACCGATCTACATGCACAATCTTAGGCGCACCTCGTGGGCCCTTCTGTATTCGGTAGGTGACATCGTTGATCCTAGTCACGACTCGGTATGGCCCATCCCATTTTGCTTGTAACTTCGGAGACTTCCCCTTGCTCCGCACTGGGTTATGCAACCACACCAGTGAACCCTCGTCGAAACCCCTACCGTTGGCTTTCCGGTCATAACGGGTCTTCATCTTCTCAGACATCTGTTGGCCGGACTGTCGGATATGCTCATAAACATCGTTCAACTTATTACGCAAGTCATTCGCGTAATCTGTTACACACGCTACATGGAGCATCAGGGGGAGTTCCAGTGATTAAATCAGCAGGTAACCGTAGTTCCCTTCCAATGTTCGCGAAGGCTGGTGTCACAGTCGTACTTTCGTGGACTGCACTTCGGTAAGACAGAAGAAACGGCTGTATGTGCTTGTCCCAATCCCTTTGCCGGCTTTCCACAACTTTCGCCAGATATCTCTCCAACGTTTGGTTGAATCGTTCTACCATTCCATCGGATTGTGGGTGGTAAGAGGTGGTTCTGGTTTTATGGGTACCCATCAATCGACAAGTCTCTTGAAATACTTGCGATTCAAAATTTCTTCCTTGATCGCTGTGTATTTCTAAGGGTACTCCAAAACGACAGAAGACTTCCTGAACTAATTTATCTGCGACAGTTGTAGCTTCTTGGTTAGGGATGGCGAAGACTTCTGGCCACTTTGTGAAGTAATCCATGACCACCAGGAAGTACTTATTTCCGCTCTCACTTACTGGAAATGGTCCCGCAACGTCTAGTGCTATCCGTTCCCAAGGGGCTCCAACGTTGTACACTTTTAATGCACCTCTAGCTCTACTGCGTGTGTGAGGTCCTTTCACGGCCGCACAACTGGAACATTTCCGACACCAGTCCTCCACATCATCTCGACAGTGGATCCAGTAGAAGCGTTCTCGAATTTTTAGTAGAGTCCTTTTTACCCCCATATGTCCTCCTGAACATCCATCATGGTAGAGCCGTAGAACATCCGGTACCTTAGCTTTAGGGACAACCATTTGTAGATGATAACTGTCCCCTCTAGCGTTTTCCCATTTACGGCACAAGACTCCATCCTGGATCACCAAGCTGTTCCATTGCGCCCAATAACTCTTCGTGATGGAACTCATCGCAGCCACATCACTCCACTTGGGTTTAGGAACACCAGCTTTGATCCACTCGAAGATCGGTTTGATGTCCGAGTCATTGTGCTGAGCCTCCAGTATAGTTGCCTTCCATTCATCGCTAAGATCCGTTCTTAGCATCCTCACAGGCACCACTTCCTTAGACTCCTGTCTGGATCTACGCTTACAATCTTCAGGCAATGGTCTTCTTGACAGTTCGTCTGTGTTGTTGTGGATTCTCCAGTGTTGCTGACCAGTCTTCTTAGCCGCTTTTCCCTGCTGAGATTGTTCTTCTCTAGGTGCGCTTCGCTTTTTACAGTTCGACCGAAGGTGACCCCTTTCTCCACAAGTGTAACACCTAGGGCTGTATCGTCGCGGACGCTGGCGTTCAGGTGATGCCACAACTTGCTTTGGACAACTTGGCGGAAGATGATCCCTTTCTCTAGCTGTGTAGCAGATAGGTCTGTAACCATGCGCACGATCGTGTTCAGGTGATGCCACTACCTCCCTGACGTAGTGTGTTCGGTGGTCTTGCCTCACTGCTTCTACTTCCAAGGCATGGGCTAAGGCGTCCTTCAAGGTCTTATGATGCCCAAGTCTCACGGCAGTTCTAACTTCTAAGTCACGTATTCCATCAACGAAGGCCTGTACCAGATTTCCATCAATCAGTGCAGGGGCAGACTGGTAGGCTTTCCGAACGAGTTTTTCAACTTCCAGGGCCCACTGCTGTAGGTTCTCGGCACTACGTTGAACACGGTCCTTCAACTTAGCACGGAATACGTGCTCCAGGTGCGCGTCGCCGTATCTGGACTCCAACGCCTCCAGCAGCTGCTCGTAGGTTACATCCTTGCCGAGTGCCTCGAGAATAGTTAAAGCCTGGTCTCGGAGGCCCAAAGTGAGCGCGGTCATGGCTTGTGGTTTTGTCCATCCATTCGCCTTCATGACGGCCTCAAACTGTATTTTGTAAGCCGACCACGAAGATGTGCCGTCGAATGGAGGCACTTTAAAACCACGCGAAGATGGTGCAGCAATCACCGAAGCTACAGTCCCGCCTTCAGTCTTCAGTTCGCCCAAAGCCTTCTTTACCCCAGCAATCTAAACTTCGGCCTCCGAGATGCGATTCTCATGCTGGTGGACCTGTTCTTTCATCAACTTGATGTCCTTGCCAAAACTTGCATGCAGATCCTTTATGAGGAGCATCTGCTCGTCCTGGCGGCGGACCTGCTCCTCTTTGTCTCGCTGCAACTGGTCTTCCAATCGGCGAGCCTGCTCCTCTTGACGGCGAGCTTGCTCCTCTTTATCTCGCTGTAACTGCTCTTCCAATCGGCGAGCCTGCTCCTCTTGGCGGCGAGCTTGCTCCTCTTGACGGCGAGCCTGCTCCTGCAGCAGCGCCATCAAAGCTGACAAGTCTGGCGCCACTGATGCTGAAGAAACTCCAGATGGGCCAGCGACTGGCTCTGACGTAGGCTGGACGCCACCCGGTGTCTGTGCCGGAGAATCTCCAAACCGCTTTTGGTCCATATCCTGCTGTCGCTGACTTCTGGTACGGATACCCTCCGTGTCGTCCTTTGGTAGAATTGGCATAATTTATCTCTCACTTCTGACACCAATTTGTTACGAGCTGGGTATGAGATAAATTAATTACTACCGATTAAACAACACAATAACTTTATTAATCACAAAACAATCAAAACTGAATCACAAATACACTACTGTTTACTATTCACTTAGATATCGCACTTGTAGTTCACTTGGATTCGCTTCGTTGTGTCGCTAAAACAAGACTGCCGGTCGCGGCCCTGAGCGCTCTATTTATACTCGCCAACAGACACACCAGAATAACCACGAACATTCGAGAGGGTCATAAAAAAACACTATCAAAAAATAGCAGGTACATAGGTACCTACTAAAAACAAGTAGGAATAACCTACTTGTACAAAACAAGCAAATATGAACCTTATGCCCTAGGCGTACGGTCGAAATTCTAATGTCTTTTTATAAACTAGCTGTTGCCCGCGACTTCGTTCGCGTGAAAATATTGATGGGTCATGCCATGTGTGAGAGAGACTGCATCGTTGGTCAAGTTGTCGCAAGCGCTACTGAGCATGAGGTCCTGGGTTCGATTTTCGGGAGGGGCAAAGTGTTATTGTATTATTTGTGCCCAGTTGATGGAAATAAGATTTAATGTGGGTTTAGGATTAGATATGTCACCGTAAAATTGTCAAACACGTTATATTACAATATAACGTGTTTTTTCTCGCGATATTGTAATGTCTCGAATTATTGTCAACTGAACATACGGAAGTATCTCTGCCCCCATAATCGGGACTTGGGGCACCCCCCCGTTAGGTTAGTTAGGTTCCTTTAAACCCTGCACTCGGAAATAGGGGCCCCGCTAAGCGGGGCTCCGTCGACTACGCTTTTTAGGGGGAATATAAAGTATTTTAAGGTTATGTCATATTAATCGGTATTTCTCAGGAATGGTGCATTATCTTTTCATGAAAGTTGTGCCAATGGGCAAGGGGGACCCCTCCTTCCCTCCACACCGCGTAAGTTGACTACCATCGCATGCATTTCACGAAAAATAATGCGTTTTGTTGTAAGCAGTATGTTCATTTGACAATAATTCGAGACTTTACAATATCGCTAGAGATATTACAATATAACGTATTTGACAATTTTACGGTGACAGATATACCACTACTTAACAGTGGCGAAGGGTGAAAATAGTGTCAGGGGAAGCCAAAGAAAAAAAGGAGCACTGTTTTTTTTGCTTCCGTTAACTTTTGTTCCCATATTAATTTTGACCTCATTTTCATTATCAGCGACAACAAAAACCACGGAAACGACACCCATGATGAAAAATCCAAAAATTTTCGTCCGCGCCATTTTAGATTTTTATTTTGACTTCATCTTCATTCATTCATCAAAAGTAAGATCAGAAAATGCAGAAGAGTTAGAAAAAAAACAGAAATCATGAAAATAAATAGACAATTACTCATTCTATCTCGCTCCACTATACACACTTTCTTTTTCTGCCCCTGCCGTAACTCCATCATCTTCGGCTTTTTTTTTTTTTTTTTTTTTTTTAAATGGGACAAGCCCGCCACACACGCCCAAACCACTGTAACTCCTGAAAGCCAGAATCAACAGTGGCGACCACCAGAAAAGCGCCGAGACAATGAAGCTCGACGAAGTCCCAGAGAATGAATTTAACTGTCTTGGATCCCGCAACGCATCATCTTCGGCTTACCTAGGTCCCTACAAAACGGTAAGTACTGCCAGCCGCGAAGTCCATACGATTGGTACCTACCTGTGCTATTAACTTGTGTACGGCCTATACAATTAACTTGCACTGCTGCTAAAGGTCTCTCCTGCTGCTGTTATTGGTGAACGAATGAACAACTACAATGCAAAACTTTATCCCCTTTACCCCTTTGTGGGTTGAAATAAAAAAAAAACTAACGACTTACTAACTTGGATACCATGTAGTGACTCAAAAAATTAAATCTTTTTTTTTCACCCCTCAAGGGTTGAAATTCTAATAAAGCCGTTGCGTTAGCTTCCAATCATAAGCCCAGATAACAATTTTGTACGTTTTACGTCGAAAATTAATTTTCACACACAATTTCATCCCCTTTTTAAGCCTTCGGGGTAGAATTATCAAAAACGCTGAAACACGTATAAATTAATTTTCAATCGTCAGCCTAAACACAAAATTAAAAGATCCTAACTTTAAATCTGACGAACTTTCATATAAACTTGCACCCCCTATTTTATCCCCTTGGGGGTGGAATTGTTCAAAATCCTTTCTTAGCGGATGCCCACGTCTTAACATCTACCTGCATGCCAAATTTCAGCCCGATTCGTCCAGTGGTTCGGGCTGTGCGTTGATAGATCACTATGTCAGTCAGTCAGTCAGTCAGTCACCTTTGAATTATATATATTTAGATAGATAGGTCGCGAGTTTGTACCTACCTAACTTTAAAACTAATAATAATAGAATGCTCTCGAACTTCTAACGTACGCACACTGTAATCGCCGACTTTCTCGAATGTTCTAGTAGGTCCGATGTAACAATTTTTTTTTTTGTGTTTTTTACCTCAGAACTTTCGACTGGGTGAACCGATTTTGATGATTCTTTTTTTATTTGAAAGCTGGTGCTTCTCGATTGGTCCCATTTTAATTTGTTGAAGATCTGATGCTGATCTTCCGAGATATACAATGGAACTCATCAAAAATAGACGGCAAATCTGCAGTAATTGCTGCAATCGCTTGTAGGTTCATTGTACATAATACATCATGACGTAACATCACGCCTGTATGCTCTGAGGGGGTACCTAGATGTGTACAATACTCCCAGATTTCGACAATGTTTGTTGCCTCTGAACTTTCGACTGGGTAAACCGATTTTGATGATTCTTTTTTTATTTGAAAGCTGGTGCTTTCCGTGTGGTTCCATTTCAATTTCGTTAAGATCTGACGCTGATCTTCGGAGATATAAATGGAACTCTTCAAAAATACACGGCAAAGCTGCAGTAATTGCTGTAATCGCTTGGTTGTTTATTGTTTATATGTAACATAGTGACGTAACATCACGCCTGTATGCTCTGAGGGAGTACGCAGAAGTGTATAATACACCCAGATTTCGACAGTTAGATGTGTTAAGTTCCATTTAATAGAATCCTGGAGAAATAGAGGGAATTCCTTAAATTGTATAGGCACACCAGAAGCGATTTGGGTAGTTTTTGGAAGAGTACGTTCTTGGAGTGATCCCAATTCAATTTGGTAAAGATCTGATGATAGGCGAATATTCGGAAGATAGGCGACGGGAACTCCTCAATAAATGATAGCAAATGTACTGGGATCGCTGAAATCTCATATCTGTCTATTGTTTACACCAGTTCATAAAAGAAAATCACGCCGGTACGCTGTGCAGGGGTAAGTACATGTGAACCACAAAAAAATGAAAAATAAAAACATTTTTCAAAAAATAAAACCGACTTCAGCGAAAACAAAAAAGTGAAAAATAACTTTAGCTTCAGAAGTCGGTGACAAAAAAACTAAATCAATCAAACAAAGGTCACAGACTTCTGAAGCTAAAGTTATTTTTCACTTTTTTGTTTTCGCTGAAGTCGGTTTTATTTTTTGCAAAAAAAGTTTTTATTTTTTTAGTAAAACGTAGTCGATAAAAAAATCCACAGGGCATGAGGGGTGTTAAGGGGTCTGAAAGGCTAGCAGATGACCCCTTCTGTCGACCATTTCAATTTGGCACACGATGCACCAAACACCCTGAATAATACCTGTACTTACTCCAAATTGGTTCAATGTCTCTATTTAAGCAGTTAAATTGGTCCCGGCTGTCATTTTTGACAGTCGTTACAGGTAGTCAGTGGCCCAAAAGCATATAGTATATAACCTTAACCACTAGAGAGGGTATAGGCCGATTTCTTCTAAGAACACAATTCACTACAGCGGGCCGGGGGACGAGGAAGAATGCGCGGCTGCAATTGGTCAGTTCAAGGTCAAGTTGCGTAGGTATGTCTGGTTAGGGATTGCACTATTTGACTTAGTCGATATCGATAAAATGGATCTTAAAATTAAAAAAAATACTCATTTAAATCACATAATAAAATTTAATCCAAAACCAGTCAATAACAAAAAAAAACGACTGCTGTTTCTTATTGATTTTTAAAATTAATTAAATATGTTGCCCAAAAGTCTGACAACCAGTCCTACCAAGTGGTATCGTGCCCAGTACTAACTGGGTTGTGGAGGTCAGATAGGCAGTCGCTCCATGTAAAATACTGGTACCAGTTAGACTCGAGGCCGACCCCAAAATAGTTGAAAAAAGTCTGGTAGATAATGAATTTTACAATGGTGTCATTGGTTAGCTTCATAGGTAGCTTTTGCCTGCGGATTTGGCCGTGTTAATTTTAGAATTTGACCATCAATGAAGGTTGTACTCTGATTGTCTATACTTTAATATTATAAAGCAGAAGAGTTTGTTTGTTTTATTGTTTATTTGGTTGAACGCGCTAATCTCTGGAACTACCGGCTCGAATTGAAAAATTCTTTTTGTGTTGGATAGTCCATTTATCGAGGAAGGTTTTAGGCTATATAACATGATGCTACAATAATTAGGAGCGGAGCAGGAATGAAAAATGTTGCAAAAACGGGGACGTTTTTTTACTTTCGTTTTTCTCTCTTATGTGACGCAGACGAAGTTGCGTGGGTCAGCTAGTTATATTATAATATTATTAGCTTCTGCCCGCGAATTCGTTCGCGTGATGTTTTGATATCGCAACGAATCGCCTGCTCAACGGAAGCTTTTTCCCGCTTGCAACATTCCTTATTGCTGCTCCGCTCATATTGGTCATAGCGTGATGTTATATAGCCTATAGCCTTCCTCAATAAACGGACTATCCAACGCAAAAATATTTTTTCGTTGATTATTCAATTCGAGCCGGTAGTTCCTGAGATTAACGCGTTCAACCAAACAAAAAAAAAACACTTTTCTGCTTTATAATATTAAGTAAAGATTAAATCATGATTTTGTTTTTCTCGTTTCGCTGTTCCAGTCGCATCGCAAATCGCTGCTTAGTGTAGCCATTTTTTTTTAGGACGGTGTAGCCTCAGCCTTAGGGCTTTTGACGTGACAACGTCTTATAAATTGGTTTGCCGGGTGACACTTCAAGAAACTGCGTTACGGAGCGTAACGCAGTTTCTTGAAGTGTCATCCGGCTCACGTTATGCGCTCACAATGAGAGCGAGTGAGAGGCAGGCGTCCCTTCCACTCCGGCATGGTTAGCCCGCCTAAGAGCGAGAGAGACAGACATAAAAAGTGAAAGGCACGCGTCCCTTCCACTCGAGCACAGTTAGCCCGCCTAAGAGCGAGAGAGACAGAGCGAGAGAGAGAGAGTGAGAGAGATAGGCATACACACCGGTTCATTTCATCCTTCTTCCTACTATACGAATGAATATTCACATTAAAATTATTTTACCACTCAAAGTCGTTGTCACGTAAAACTTTCGCCCGTATACCGACTTTACAGGCAACCAATTTTTTAGCTCAATTATGTTGCAAGACGGCGTACTGTCCAGGCGCTGCTGCTGCGGCTGCTGAGATCCTCAAACGGCGCAAATACCCTTGGTAGCTACAATTATGAGCCGTTTGGGGTTGAATCTCTCGGGTCATGGGGTCCGACTGCGCCATCTTCCTTTTAAGGCTGATGTTCCAGGCTTGGCAAAAATTCAAAGGAGAATGACCAAAAATGTATGGGCTCTGGTAAAAAAAAAAAACTGCTGCCCCCAGGGTTGACTCCATTGTGGGTTAACTTATAATGTTGGACTTACTATGTGTGCCAATGTGCATCAAATTCTAACCCACAGTTACAGACTAATTCAACAATTTTGAATGTGCAAGTGAATGTGCTACTTTTTTTCAAGTTCACGTTTCAGCTAATATCTATGATTCCGTGGGACAGATTTTTTCAGTTCCATAGAAGAAAATTAAGGTTTTGAACCAGTCTTTCAAATGAGCTATGTAGTAAATCGGGGGGCAGAACTTTTCTCTTTTTTTTCAAATTTTGGTCCACTTTGGTCATTCTCCTTTTCTTACGTTTTTTGGAATTTGCAGGTTATTGCTAGGTTGTATGTTCTTTGAAATATTGTTCGCAACTGTAATACACGTATGTGGTTAGGCTAGTTTCCACCATCAATAAATTGCAAATCTATTTAGTCCGTCAGTTAGAGTATTGGAAAATAATGGACACGTATTTTTGTTTTTGTAAATCAATGAATATTGACAAAGATAAACGCATCAAAGCTCGTGACGTCAAAACTCCCTAAAAATGATACCAAACAGTGACGTATTGAGAATTTTAAAAGCGTCGTATCGCCGTCGATTTTGGTTTATGTAACAAAAGAAAAAATACGGGTCAAATATTTTTTGACAATCTAAGTGACAGACTAATTAGATTTTTTCAGTTAACAAGCGTATTTTATAATCATCAATACAACCCTCAAAGTTCATAAAGGCCGAGGAACTAGATACTTTTTCAAGGTCAAAATCAACCTTAATGAATTTGGAGGGTTGAATTGATGAATTTGGTCATTATAATTCTGTGACTACATATGCAAGTACATTTTAATTGACATACAACCTAGCACTGGCCTGCAAAGGACAAAAAACGTAAGAAAAATTGAATTTTGCCAACCCGGGAGCATAAGCCTTAAAAGGAAGATGCGCCGGACCCCATGACCCAAGAGTTTTGACCCCAAACGGTGTTTATTTAAGTTGGCCGGCCAAAAAAAACACCCCAATCTGGGTGACCTCAGATATTTTTTGGTTAAATTAACAACAAGTAAGTACTTAGTAATACTCGTACCTATTAGTTGTTTTATTTTATTTGTGTGTTTTTTGTATTTGTGTGCACTCCACATCTGAGTTAGTGTTGCTCGAAAAAAATCTTGCAACAAATGCATTGGTAGACAAAGTGGACTCGCTGACTCTCAGCAACGTTCAGTGTACTTGTCAGAGGGAATCCAGAAATGATGTCCAGTCTGAGGCAACGGAGGACCCGTGCCCAGCTGTGAGAACTCAGGGCTGTGATTCCAGCCAAGATTCAATACCTGACTTAGGTAATTCTGTCTCACCTAATAGATTCAAATCTTTCAGTTATGTTCTCTGATAGTATTGGTAGAGGAATGGGGAAATTAATCAGTAATAGCCTGAGTTATTATACCCAAAATTATTGTATGCCAGGGTCGACCTACAAACAGGTTATGACATCTGCAACAAAAACTGTTTGTAATCATAATACCACCATAACTATAAGATTGTGTTGGTAATAGTTCTAAGATAAAAAAAGGAAGATATCACTGACTGTGTATCAGAGTTGTTGAAGTTAAACTGTAGTAAAATAATATTGTGTGCTTTTCCCTATTTTAAAAATTTGGGTAGTAGAAAAAACAATTATATACATATGTTAAATAACCATGTACATTTTCTGGCAGGTCACTATAGTGACAGACTTATATACCTAGATATCAACACTCTTGTTGGTAAACTTAAGTCGACACGGGGTAAGGTGTATCTACCTATTAGATGTAGATGTTATGGACCAGGTGATTAATGCGGGCATTATACATAATGTTCGAGCATTATGAATAATGGCTATCTCTATCGGGCTAAGTGATTAATACTATCTTAACTACATTATTTTTCACATTGCACGGTCATTATTATATTGCTACATGATAATTGGGCAATTTGATAATAAAGCTAAATTTGAGGCGGTGTGAGGGCGGGGAGGGAGGCACGCATAGCGTGGCACGCTTTGACCAATCAGAGACCGCCATCCAGCGCGCGGCTCGTGCGGCGGACTTCAAGCGCTATTGTTTTTGTTTAGTTTTGCATTGTAAGCGAATATGGACGGACGCGGATGGGTTTCAGTTTCGTAACTCAGTGTCAACGCGAGTGTGTTAACACTGAATTACGAAATTAAGATTTATTTTGCCTGAAGATGTTCCAGAGACAGAGATTTCGCTGAGAAAGTGTTGCAGAATGTCTTCTAAATGTGGAGGGCAAGGTTATAGTAGATCCGGGGTTGCGGGCCTGTTCGAACGAGATACCGCGGCCCCGGAACGTAAAAGGCGAGGAAGGAACATGGATGGTTTTTAGTCAGTAAGAGTCTGACACTCCCTCCCGCTCCGCCCAGAGTGGGGGGGGTCATTTGATGATTTCCCATCCTTAAAAAAAAAAAAAGGTTATAGTAGATGTGGTTGTAAAAATGGTTGGAAGTCTGATAAATGTAGATGTCGCCAAGCCAAAAAGGCAAAGGCTCGTGACTAAATAATATCAGCCACTCGGGTCGATCTTTAGTTTAATCCGTGCTTGCCTAGGTTGGTCTGTGGATGGGTGACCACCCTTACATACCGAGGTTTGTCCGTGCCTTGGAAAGTACGTTAAGCCGTTGGTCCCGACTGTCATTTGTCCATCTTTGACAGTCGTTACAGGTAGTCAGTGCCCCCAAAAGTCTGACACCAGTCTTACCAAGTCGTATCGTTTTCCCAGTATTAACTGGATTGTGGAGGTTAGAGAGGCAGTCGCTCCATGTAAAATACAGGTATTCAGCTGCATCCGGTTAGACTGGAAGCCGACCCCAACATAGTTGGGAAAAGGCTCGGCAGATGATGATGATGAGTAGATAAGTAGGATATATATAGTAGGATAATAATAAGTCATTTCTATAAAACAATAGTATACATGTTGTAAATTTTTTGATTTTTTTAATATGTTTTATGTTATATTTTTAATATGACTTCTTAAAGTAGAAGTCCTTAATGATTAATCCAAATAATGAGTCTGATTATTTAAATGGTTCATATTTTGTTTATTTTAAGTTTAATGACAATAACAATAAAAAAACAGTAATCACATATGTTTGTATTATTCTGCCCAAAAGGTGATGGACAATATGTATAATGCCCGGTCAATTTGATTATTTGAATAATTCTTATCAAATGGCACTCTTATATTGGCCATTTTTCATAGTGACCGGGCATTATGTATAATGCCCAATTCATCACTTGGTCCATAACATAGACACAAAATAGCTTCGCTAATAGCTTTTAATATTCACACAGTCATAAATAGTACTCGTATGTCTAAGTTTAGTACTATTATTAACACTGCGACTATTAGTAATTCTACTAATGTACAGGTGACTTTAAATGAATATAGCAGTAGTGCTATAAATCTTTACAAAATAAATATTGCTCAGAGGAGGATCCATCTGTCACCGTGGTGAATCCTCAATTAGGGTCTATTAGTGACAGGGTCTTGTTGTCTGAGGATGGCACGGGAGTCTCCGGCCTCACTCAAAATATTAATATGAATTTAAACTAGAAAGTGAGACAACAGAAGGTACTATTAATTCTTGCACTCAATTAGTTACTAAAAAAGGGCCTCAGCAGAACACCTTAAAAATATTTCACCAAAATATCCAAGGAATGTCTTGCAAATTATTAGAAATTGAATTGTTTTTAGAAAATAGTAAGTTTGACATTATTTGTTTTACTGAACATTGGTTAAAGGATTACCAAATGCTTATTAATTATGAGAACTATATGGTGGGTAGCTGCTTTAACCGTAAAACGATGCTTCGTGGAGGTTCCCTAATATTAGTAAAAAATAGTTTTAAATATAAGCAACGTGATGACATTGTAGGTCTCTCGGTTGAACATTGCGTCGAACTGTCCTGTGTTGAGCTAGATAAGCATGTAATTGTGTGTGTGTACAGACTATCAAAACTTTTCCATATTTGAATCAATAATGGAAGATGTCCTGGCAAAACTTGCAGCCAGTAATAAATCTACAATAATTTGTGGTGATTTCAATATCAATATTTTAGAAGAAAATTCACATAGCGGTCGGTTACTAAATCTTTTTAAATCATTTGACTTGACTAACGTTTTTATTGAACCTACTAGAATCACAGCATCTTCTGCTACTTGTATAGATAATGTTTTCTGCGATTGTGATTACTTAGATAAAGCCATAGTAAATTGTTTGCCGTCGGACCATAGCGGACAAACTGTAACTTATAGGTGTAATACACCATTGCAAAAAGTACAGATTAAATTTAGACCCATAACTTCTAGCAAATTAAATGGGTTTAATATTTCCCTACAGAACAAGTTAAGTGTTATGAGCCATGACGATATTAATATAAATCAATTGTATAATCGTTTCTTTTCAATAGTTCACACGGAATTCAACAAAACTTTTGAAAAGAAGACAAAGAGTATTTGCCCTAAATTCATATTTAGTGATTGGGCAACTAGAGGTATCAGAAAAAGTAGGGAAAGACTATTTGAGCTTTATGGCCTTAAGCCTTTTATTAACACTGAAACTTTTAACAAGTATGTTGCTAAGTATTCAAAAATTTTTAGAAATACATGCAGGGTTGCTAAAGCCCTGCACATTAGCAACAAGATCAAAACAGCAGAAAATAAAATAAAGACAGTTTGGAAAGTCATAAATAACGAGACTAACAGGAAGAAAATACGCAACACTAGCTACACATTAGATACAACATGTTGTCCTAAAAGCTCTAATCAGGAAGTAGCTCAAGAATTTGTAAATTTCTTTACAGAGATACCATTAAAAACTACGGAGGCTCTTAATTCCTCTCCTGAAGTCTCAATGGGTTTATTAAAGGCGAATGTGTCTGGCTGCCTGGCTGAATTTAAATTTAAACACATTAACCCTATGGTAGTTATTAAAGCTTTCCGGCAAATAAAAATCAAACTGACCGAAGATCTATGGGGAATGTCTATCAAAGTTTGTACATCCATACTTGAGACTATAGCTCCATACTTAGCTTTAATTTTTAATCTATGTGTGGACCAAGGAGTCTTCCCTGATTTAATGAAATACAGTAAAGTCATACCTCTTTTCAAATCCGGGGACAGTAAAGATACTAACAATTATAGACCTGTCTCCGTGTTGCCAGTTTTTAGCAAGGTTTTTGAAAAAGTAATGCTTGATCAAATGGTCTATCACTTTAACACCAACCGAATCTTACATGATCAACAGTATGGTTTCACCAAGGGACGTTGTACAACTGACGCCGGTGTAACCTTATTAAAGCACATATTTACTGCGTGGGAAGAGTCCCAAGACGCTATAGGAATTTTTTGTGACCTCTCCAAAGCGTTTGATTGCGTAAACCACGACACATTACTTATGAAACTTGAGCATTACGGACTGGGTAAACTTGCACTTAGTTTGGTAAGATCATATTTAAATGATAGACAACAATATGTTCAGATAAATGGTGTCAACTCACAGGGTTTAAAAATATAAATGGGGGTTCCACAAGGCTCAATATTGGGTCCTTTCCTTTTTCTAGTATATATAAATGATCTACCCTATTTATTGAAAAACCAACCTCAAAATATGGTGTTATTTGCTGATGACACTTCCCTGATATTTAAGATAAATAGACGGGCACAAAATTTAGATGACGTAAATAATGCCCTACTGCAGGTCCAAAATTGGTTCACAGCAAACAATTTGGTATTCAATGAAAAAAAAACCAAATGCATAAGATTTGCTTTACCGAATGTTAAGGGTAGTGATTGTGATATATTATTGAATAATGAGAAACTTGAATTCGTAGATAAAACGGTTTTCCTGGGGATTACGCTTGATTCAAGGCTACAATGGGGTTCTCATTTTACATCTCTTGCGAGGCGGTTAAGCTCAGCAGCATATGCCATTAGAAAAATCCGTCAATTTACTGATGTAGATACCGCTAGACTGGTCTATTTTAGTTACTTCCATAGTATAATGTCTTACGGTATTTTGCTATGGGGACGAGCTGCAGATATTGAGTCTATATTTATTCTGCAGAAAAGAGCCATTAGAGCCATATATAATTTTCGTAGGCGCGATTCTCTAAGAGAGCTGTTTAAGGATATTGGCATTATGACGGTACATTGTCAATACATCTACGAAAACATTATGTACGTCAGAAAAAATTTGCATCTTTTTGGTAAAAGAGGTGACAGACATAACTACAGTACTAGAAATAGGGACCAATTAGTTCAGCCAGGCTTTAGACTCGCTAAAGTCAACTCATCTTTCATGGGGTACTGTTTGAGATGCTATAATAAAATTCCACAAAGTATTCTTGAACTGAATGAGACGAAATTTAAAACATGCATTAAACGCACACTTTGTCAACAAGCATATTACAAGTTGAGCGATTATATCGCTGATAGAGATGCTTGGCTCAATGCTGGTCCTGCTCCATAAGGACAGGGACGCATAAATTGATAGCATTAAATGGTATTGTTGGAGCTGCTGAAGATTGCACTTAACTATCTTTGCATTGTATAGATTCAATGTTAGTATTATATAATCGCATAGCCCATATTGTGTGAGTACTATGTACTAGAAAGCTATCATTCACTGGAAGCCTACGGCAGTTCTTGACTTGACTAGGATGTGCCCTGGCGGTTGAGAGTATGTCATGCTCTCTCAAATGTCTCGCTGATGGTGGCGCGTGTGTCGGACCATTTAGTTCCCTTCAAAATGGTTGAGCTGAATGGTGCTGATCCATGCGTCATGTTCGTGAACGGGCGCTGTCAGTTGTGACTGGTCATCTCTTAGTCGCCATGGCTTATTTGAAAGAATTATTTTGTTTTTATTATGGACACTTTTAACGTGCACATCTTGCTACATTGTTCTCACATAATCTACCATCTCAACATGAATGATGTAACCAAGATTTTGTAACAATTATTTGATTTAAAAGAGTGTCCATGGAGTTTCTTGCCCGTTCTTCTCCATAGAGATCTACGTTAGGGAATGGGCAACTACAGTACTTTCACAGTTTTAATGTCTTGTGACTGGGACTGTAGCTACTTTAAATGTTCATTTTGTTTCGACAATTCAAAAGTGCCTGTAACTGGCCTACTTGAAATAAATCCTTTGATTTTGATTTTGAAATGTATTTTTTTTATATTTATTTTTATTAATCATCTCAAGACATACCTACTCAGGGCAAAAACCCTTACACCCTTAACACAGTTGACAAAAACTTGCAACTTTTCCGAGACTGGCGCCATTTTCAAACGTTCATTTTTTACTAACTTTAAAATCTAGCACTCATGAAAATGAACAGTAACTTTTTACCAGGGGACCAACAATAAAATCTCGAAAAAAACAATAAAAGCTCCTGCCTACATATTTTTCGATTTTCGCGACCAATAATGTAGGTATGAAGTAGCTGATTGTTTTTCGAGATTTCATGGTCGGTCTCATAACAAAAGTTCATTTTCATGAGTACTAGACGCCCTAAAAGTACTTAATGAAAACGAAAAAAAACAGTGTTGTTTAATCATTCCTTACTTTATACATTTGCCATCCCAACATCTAGCTTGATATCACAAACATAATAAAAAGATAAGCTCCAAGTTCACCACCTGTTTTCAATTTCCCAACCATAATCTCTGGGCCACCACTTATTGTATGTCCTGTTTCTTGCTTCTTGTTTTAGCAAAGTATCCGTATATATTTTGGTCAATAATTTGTAATCCTTCAATAATTTTTTCTGACGATGTAAGCGCGCCTCTTTTTGCGCTAGCAGTCTCTTTTGCGCTGCATACAATTGTGCCGGACTTAGATGCTGTATTTTACCTGTTTGACCCTCCTCTTCTTCAAATTCTTCGCCGAGACCAGCGGCGATGTCAAAATTGGCTAATTTATCTATATCTTCAAATTCGAATACTGAAGTCCACTTCCGTGGAGTCTCGTGCATCATTCTGACCAAGTGATATAGTTCGAAGTAAAGCTTTTGAACGAGTTCAACTCTTTTCAGGACATCATATAGTGGCATCCCGAGGAACCGAACAGGTCTTTGCGTGTGTTCCAATACTTTTCTGTATCTGAAAAAGGATAAGATATAAGTGGTGGCACAGGACGGGTCAATGTGGCGGCATTTGGGAGAGGCCTATGTCCAGCAGTGGACGTCTTACAGCTGCAAGTAAAAACAATTAAAAATAAATAAACCCCTGACACAACAACAATAAACAATATTTATTTGTACAAGATTAAAACCTATTACAATTGTTGCACCTTAATTAAACTAATTTTTTACTTCTCATGCTCTAAAAGTACGCCATTATAGCCCTACGAAGCGGGATTAAAGTGACTGTTTATTCCCTAGGGAGTAAAAAGTAATTTAAAAATGAAACGATCTTTTACTCTGAAACATGACGGACAAAATTGGGAACCTTTTCAAGAAGCTTTCAATAAAGCCTGCTTATGCTCCATTAAACAAAGTGGCGAAGCGTCTGCGTACACCAAAGGATGTAGTACCATTCCAAGTTCCTGGTGTTTATAAGATCGATTGCAGCTGCGGGCGTTCCTACATAGGCCAAACGAAGCGAACAGTCGCTGAAAGGGTTAAAGAACACATAGCAGAGGTCAAGAATCGACAAACGAACAAGTCTGCTGTAGCGGAACATGTGATAGACTCAGGGCCCAACCACTGGATGGAGTTACACAACCCAAAAATCCTTGCCCATGAGAAGCACTATTATAAGAGAATGGTTCGGGAAGCGATTGAGATCAAGAAGTACCCTAAATTCAATCGCGAAGACGGCTTCAAACTCTCTTCAGCTTGGAATCCAGTAATCACTAAGTGTACTCGTCAAGTGAAATCGCCTCAATATACGGACACTGTTAGTGTAGTGTGCTGTCCTAGTGTGAACCGGCCCTAATTAACATTTCTGAAGATGAGTGAGGGTAATTGAATAAACGCCTTCACTTTGCTGTCGCGGTACCTCCAATACTTCAGTCTCCTCGCGACCATGGCTGGTGCAATCCGGTCGAAACGTCGGGATTAAATTAAAGGTAAATTCGCGATAAATACCCGTCTTCTTAAGTTTTATAATATTTAATCCGCCACTTTGTGGAGACGGACATCTTGGACCGATTTTCATCAAACATAGTTAAACAAACAAAAACAAAATTATAATCGGTTCATCCGATCGGGAGCTACGATGCCACAGACAGACACACACACCGTCATTTTTGCGTTGGGGTTTAAAATGATGATGATGATGACTGTTCGTCTTCGTCATGGCATTTTATTTTGTTCCAGGTCGTACCTACCTGGAAACACTGTTGTAACCTTTAACTGTTTAAAACTAAACTTATAATGTCATATTACGGGATATCTTCCGTGATTATCGAATGTTGGAAGCTCAAAAAAATAAATAAAAAAAAACCTTCAAAAAATTGGGTATTATTGAATTTAACACAATATATTTTGAGATTATGTGAAAAAAGTGTAGGTAATTTATGCAAAAGTAGTAGATCTTACTACTCTACTCTTCTCTACTTTGCCATATATTCAACTTTTTTCTATAGGACTTGTGGATTTACCAGAAATGGAGATTATCCCTTTTTTACCCTAAAGCCCCCCTCCCCTCCCACTTCCCAATCTTTTTTTTTTTAAGGATGGGAAATCATCAAATGACTTCTCCCAATCTGGGCGGAGTGGGAGGGAGTGTCAGACTCTTACTGACTAAAACCCATCCATGTTCCTTCCTCGCCCTTTCCGGGGCCGCGGTATCTCTTTCGAACAGGCCCGCAACCCCGGCCGGTGTTTTGAGTGCTTTACATTGAGTTCTACCGCAAAATGTGATATTTCACCACAAAAAAACTATCTATCGTTACCGTAGCGAACAGCAAGCGCGACAACGCGTTCACCTATATGCCCCTTGCGGATCGCTCAGGGATTTTTGACGTGACAACGTCTTATAAATTGGTTTGCCGGGTGACACTTCAAGAAACTGCGTTACGCTCCGCTCACGTTATGCGCTCACAATGAGAGCGAGTGACAGGCACGCGTCCCTTCCACTCGGGCATGGTTAGCCCGCCTAAGAGCGAGAGAGACAGACATAAAAAGTGAAAGGCACGCGTCCCTTCCACTCGAGCACAGTTAGCCCGCCTAAGAGCGAGAGAGACAGAGCGAGAGAGAGAGAGTGAGAGAGATAGGCATACACACCGGTTCATTTCATCCTTCTTCCTACTATACGAATGAATATTCACATTAAAATTATTTTACCACTCAAAGTCGTTGTCACGTAAAACTTTCGCCCGTATACCGACTTTACAGGCAACCAATTTTTAACACAATCATCATTTTTCATGGC
This sequence comes from Xestia c-nigrum, assembly GCA_916618015.1. Classification (NCBI taxonomy): domain Eukaryota; kingdom Metazoa; phylum Arthropoda; class Insecta; order Lepidoptera; family Noctuidae; genus Xestia; species Xestia c-nigrum. The sequence goes on along the minus strand of OU745268.1, from coordinate 10,208,319 downwards.
CTCATCCCAATTCATTTGTGGTCGGCACAGTATGTCTTCTTCTTTCATACTCTTCTATTACTCGTCATCTCATCAGACACCGCCTTTCTATATGTCACCGTAAAATTGTCAAATACGTTATATTGTAATATCTCTAGCGATATTGTAAAGTCTCGAATTATTGTCAAATAAACATACTGCTTACAACAAAACGCATTATTTTTCGTGAAATGCATGCGATGGTAGTCAACTTACGCGGTGTGGAGGGAAGGAGGGGTCCCCCTTGCCCAGTGGCTCAACTCTCATGAAAAGATAATGCACCATTCCTGAGAAATACCGATTAATATAACATAACCTTAAAACACTTTATATTCCCCCTAAAAAGCGTAGTCGACGGAGTCTCGGACTATTTCCGAGTGCAGGGTTTAAAGGAACCTAACTAACCTAACGGGGGGGTGCCCCAAGTCCCGATTATGGGGGCAGAGATACTTCCGTATGTTCAGTTGACAATAATTCGAGACATTAAAATATCGCGAGAAAAAACACGTAATATTGTAATATAACGTCTTTGACAATTTACGGTGACATATACATAATTCATCCTTCACACAGTACATCCATCGTTTGTTTGCTCTTCCTCTGCTCATAAATCCATCCACATTCAAACTCAGGGTTTTTTTTACATTTGTATATAGCTAGCTACAGTTTTCTTACCCTTGAGGAGCTCGTGGCTAACTAATAACAGCCGCTAGGGTTGATATTTAGGTTAAGCCGTGCTTGCCTAGGTTGGTGGATGGGTGACCACCGGGTTTACGTACCAAGTTTATTCCGTGCCTCTGAAAGCACGTTAAGCTGTTGGCCCCGGCTGTCATTTGTTCATCTTTGACATTCGTTACTGGTAGTCAATTGGCCGAAAGCCTGAAAACCAGTCTTACCAAGGGGTATCGTATTATACCCAGTACTAACTGGGTTGTGGAGTTCAGATAGGCAGTCGTTCCATGTGAAATACTGGCTCTTAGCTGCATCTAATTAGACTGGAAGCCGACCCCTACATAGTTGGGAACAGGCAGGTAGATGTTGATGAGTTTTCTTACCTTTCAATGATTTCTCCAGTGATATATCCCATTTCATAGTACGGGGACTCCTCATACATGAATCTAATTGGGTTCAGATATGTTGAGCGAGAGTGTGCTTCTTCGTAATAGGACCGCATCAGCTGTGCTATCCGTTTGTGGGACCCTTCAGCGGTTTCTTTTGACTTGTATTTATCGGGATAATATAGCTGATCCTCTTCCGACTCGTACACACCTGCATTAAAAAATAATAATAATACAGGGTGTAAACCACCTCATCACAAAGCCGTTAACCAAGCATTCTGTACATCAAACTAAATAACTTTACGCAAAAATTATTGCTGGGAAACAATTTTTTTTTGAGGTTTTAAATCATATTGTGTGGTAGAACTCAATGTAACGCACTTAAAACATTGTGCTGATGGATGGATTGAATAGTATGGGGGTCGTGGAGGTGTTAAAAGTTCAAATCTTCCCAAAAAAACTTGAACTTATTTTAAAAACTTGTCGAAATGTCGTAACTTTGACCCCCCATATCTCCCTAACTAGAAGGTTCCCAGGTATGGTGTAGAATAAAAAAATGATCGCAATGATGGGGAGAACAAGTGCTTTTCGGCTTCGTGAAGAGGTGTTTTACACCCTTTATACATCACTGTCCCTCATAACGAGAATCGCGTGAAAGCTGAGTATAATAACAAAATCCAGCGCGACCCCAAAAACCACGAATACTTTCCAAAAAGAAAAAGTATTCGTAGTTTTTGGGGTCGCTGTTAGTGAAAAAAATGAGGTCAATATGAAAATCTAAAGGTGTCTGCACACAGCCGGCGTGGTGTGGCAGGGCGCGGCGTAGCCGGGCGGCGACGCGGCGCTGGCGCGGCGGCATCGGTCACACTGCGGGCGCGATCACGTCCCGTCTTACCGCTTTGATTCAACTCTCTTCCTATAGATTCCCAAAGTTCATTTTTAAGAACAGTGTTTTTATACTGCCTATGGCCCAAATCGTACAAACATACGTGAGCACGAACACATTCGACTAATTTTTAGACATCCATTTTTGTAAAACGATACAAAATCACATGCACGCTCTGTCCCCGCCGCTTCTGACTTGTATTCCCGCTCAGCGCGGTGGCGGCGTGGCGCGACGCGACGGTTACCGTCGCGTCGAGCGGGACGGCTCTGTGTGGCGTCGTCCGTAATATCTAGTACATTACAACTGCTCAGTGTCGCGTCGGCGTCCCGTCCCGCCGCGCCGCGCCCGCTGTGTGCAGACGAAAATTTTCGGTTTTATCATCATGGGTGTCGTTTTCATAGTTTTGTTTTTGGTATCGCGGATAATGAAAAATTTTTTTTCTGTCGTCAGATTCCAGCTTTTGCCAGGGGGTACCTTCTTCTACTAATTGCTCAGACGCCTTGCTGATTTTTCCTTCGCTCTCTTTCGTTTCAGGTGCAACGTCAAGAAGAATCTGTTCTTCTCCATCTTCCTCTTCCTCCTCCCCTAAGAGTGGCAAGCTTCGTCTGCTTCGTCAGCTGTCGAGTCCACTTCTGAATGTGCACGAATTTCAGTCTGCGAGATCGACGGCGGCTGGCGCGGTAGGTCATAGATAAGTTCACAGAATCTACCTAAACTTGCATGTTGTTGGCGCATACAGTCCTTTAAGGATTCCGCTGAGAATCTTCTGTGGTTCTAGGGACTTTAGGATGCGGTTGAGGTTCCGGACTGCAATGTGTCTTGGAAACACCCGACGAACCCAATGAGGCATTTTCTTCCTTTGCCTCGGCTTTCAGAGCATCCGAAGTTTCCTTGAGTGATATGAAGTTTGTGAAATACACTGCATTTTGAACCTAATCGCAGAACAAAGAACTAGTTTTCGAGGAAGCATATTGAAAACTTTATTTCAGAACTTGATCCGTTTGATGTTAAGTTAAAAAATATTAAAAATATACACTACATATCTATCGAGCAAGGCGGGCTGTGCAGGCGCTGATGCGCTTAGCGACTGTTGAGATCCTCAAACGGCGCAAATACTGTACCTTATTGTTAACTATTTAAGTTTTAAGCGTTTGGGGTCGATTCGCTCGGGTCATTGGGCCCGAGTCCGCCCGATTCCGCGTCTCCTTCTTAAGGAAATCTCTCACTGAGAACTTTCTTTGGCGAAAGAATTAGCATTGTCATTCATCGTGGCAACGCTTCCAGCCTTCTGGGCACTGTTTCTGTTGAGAGTCTGGTACAAAAAGTTGTGTGGTAATCGGTTGTCGTGGTACAGGCATGTGATGCGGAGGAATGAGGAAAATATCGTGAGGAAAGTTCTGAGTGTGAATGTGGATTGGTATAAGAGTAGAGGAAGAACAAAGAAACCATTGATAGACTGTGTGAAGGATGGTTAGGGTAAGGAAGGAGGTGTCTGATGAGATGACGAGTAATAAAGGAGTATGGGAGAAGAAGATATGATGCAGCGACCACAAATAAATTGAGATAAGTAATGGCAAGAGAATTATGATGACATATCTTTATTACTATTCGATAGAGAGTTGTTATTTATTTCAAAATTACTCACATAACAGCAAAACGAACAAATAAAATACTAACATTTTACATCAAATTTAAAAAAAATTGTCTTCGATTCATCCTGTGTGGACAATTAAATTTCAAAATCTCTAGTGATTTTGATCATTGAAAATAATTAATTAACAGGAGATTTAGATTATTAATTATGTTTTTAATTGATATTCTGATTACCATAAAATTTTATTATTATGACGTGTAATAATGTCCGGGCGGGCACTAGTAGTACCGCGCTCACTTACGACTAATTTTCAACCTTAAATTTCTTTGAATAATGGTGAAAATTGGTCGACAGCCAGTGAACTCCGTGTTACCTACTTTTTTTTTAAACTAGCTTCTACTAGCGGTTTCGCCCACGTGATTTTTGATAATTGTCTCATGGAATCTTACAACCGCTAAAAAAAACCGTGGACGTGTTTAATACTTAGTACATTGTTACCCTAGGGGTTAAATATCGGGCCTGTGGACGGTTAGATAGGGCTAGCTAGCCGTTCGTCCGTCTAATGACGACAGGCCATGTCGACGGTGCGTTCGTGTTCCACGCACGCCTCAAAGAGAGAGGCCGCAAGGGCCGAAGGCTGCCGTGGTTGCGGGCCTGTCCGAAAGAGACACCGCGGCCCCGGAACATAAAGGGCGAAGAAGGAACATGGATGGGTTTTAGCCAATAAAAGTCAGAGAGGCCACGCGTCCTCACCTTCCGCCTGACGCAGGTCCTCACCGGACGCGGTTATATCGGGAGGTTCCTGCACCGAATCGGGCCAGAGGAAACGCCCGGGTGTTTCCTATGCGAGGATCGACCGGAGGACACGGTGGAGAACACGGTGGGCGCCCCGCGTGGGCGAGCACTGCCGTGTCCTCGTAGCGGCTCACGGCGGCGACGACCTCTCGTGTGTGGCCCTGGCTCAATCCAGAGTCCGGAGCGAGACGGAATGGGAAGCCGTCACCTTCTTCTGCGAAGCAGTCATGCTAGCGAAGGGGCTCTCGCCCCAGCCTCCGCGGGAGGTGGTGGCCCTCGGGCACCGTAAGCGCGGACCTGTGGACGGTGAGCTACGGGTTAGCTCGCCGTCCGTCCGTCTTATGACGACAGGGCGTGTCGACGGCGCGTTCGTGTTCCACGCCCGCCTCAAAGAGATGTCAGCGTAATGGAAGGGCCCGCAAGGGCCGAAGCCTGCCGGGGCTGCGGGACTCTTTGAAAGAGATACCGTGGCCCCGGAAATAAAGGGCGAAGAAGGAACATGGACGGGTTTTAGTCAGTGAAAGTCCGACACTTATGATTTTACACCCAAAAAAAAAGGGTGAAAGTACTGGGGTGCGGGACTGTTCGAAAGAGATACTGTGGCCCCGGAACATGAGGAAGGAACATGGATGGGTGTTAGTCAGTAAAAGTGTGACACTCCATTCATTATCATTGATGATTTCCGATTCGGAAAAATAAGGGGTGAGACAAGGTTTGCTTCATCCGCCAATAGTTCGAGGGACTAAATAAGTCTTTAACCCGAGGTAAACACTGTGCTTTTCAAAGAAATAAAATAAAAACACGATACGACTCGTAAAAAAAATGAAGATCGGATTGCCGCTTTCCCGCCTATTTTGTTTTTTTGTCTGTGGCCGGGTATTCAGCCTTTATTTTTCACTTTCGGCACTGAAAAAATAAATATTTTGCCTAAATCTAAGTTATTTTAAAGAAATATTTGTACTTAACTAAATTATAACTAAGTTATTTAATAAAATTTTATTCTTTAATGAATAGGTACTGAATTTATGTTATTTCAATTTTACATCGCGCTGTAATTTAGAGGCTGTATAGAAGTCGGAACATGGTTCAATAGAAATGAGAAAATAGAACTAGTTTTTTTTTATAATTTGACAGCTGTCAGTTGAAAGCGATTCTCCCTAGGGCTGAAAAGTATTACTTTCAACCCGCTCCTGGGGCAACTTGAGACCTACTTTTCGAGTATGAGTAATGAAAAATACATTAAAAACTTACATAACAGAAAAAAAACTTGTCAAAAAGTTGTAATTTTAACCCCCAATATAACTAGAAGGTTCCCAGGTAGGTATGGTGTAGAACAAAAAAATGATCGCAATGACGAGGAGAACAAGTGCCTTTCGGCTTCGTTAATAAGCGTTTTACGCCCTATAGGTGTATATTCACCAAAAAGATGACGGATTATCTAAAACAGCTGTTTAAAACACATTTTTGTATGGGAACATGTCACACTGACAGCTGTTTATAGATAATCAGACGGTTATCTTTTCAGTGAACATGGACCTTAGACGGTTATTGTCAACTAGCTGACCCACGCAACTTCGTCTACGTCACACAAGAGAGAAAAACTAAAGGAAAAAAAATCCCCGGTTTTGCTACAAATTTCATTCCTGCTCCGCTCCTAATAATCGTAGCGTGATGTTATATAGCCTAAAGCCTTCCTCGATAAATGGACTATCCAACAAAAAAAAGAATTTTTCAATTCGAGCCGGTAGTTCCTGAGATTAGCGCGTTCAACCACACAAACAAGAAAACTCTTCTGCTTTATAATATTAGTATAGATTTCTCAATCTACTGACGTATTAGTAGCTAGGACAAACTTCAATTTCCTGAAAACTTCAAATAAGATAGTGGTGTCGATTCTGTTGTGCACAAACTAAACTTAATTTAGACTATTGCTATCTTTTACTAAAAGGCAGTGCGACATAAGGACGGCTATAGCTATGCACTAAGTTAGAAATGTCAAACTGGTTTTTGCCTTGAGTTTCACCGTGTTTTTAGTCGACATGTTTTTACGTGCACCCTTCATTTGTATGGAAATATTAGTTTGAATTAAATTTGACGGCTCTAAATTACGTCCGTCTCTTTCTCGTTTTATTAGAAAGAAAAAGAAAGCAATAGCCTAAATTAAGTTTAGTTTGTGCACAACGGAATCGACACCAGTGTCCTTGGTATAGTGGTCGCAAGCGCGGCTGTGAAGCATGAGGATTTGGGTTTGAATCCCACGTCGGGTGAAGTATTATTGGGACTAACGTTTAGTCATTCAAACGACCTTGATGAACTTGGAGGGTTGTATTGATAATTTTGATGACTATAATTCTGTAACTACATTCGTCTTACAGCTGTTAATTATATTTTAATCAACATATAACCTAGCACTGGCTAGCCAAGTTTTATTAGAAGAAATAGAGTTCATCTGATTTCAAGAGAGGTAAATAAAGAGTACGGACTTACGAAAAAGAGTACTTACTTATCATTTATTTTTGTATTTTTAAAAAAATATTTTTGTACTTTTTGCGGCACATTACAATTGTTCATAGTTTATAAAAGAATTGTATGACTCCAAACATTCTGACTTTAAGTTTATATGTATAGATTAAGCTCACTTTTAATCAATTTCAATGGAGCTCTGTTTCTCTCTGTCCAAGTCACTACTTCATATTAATGTCCAAAAATACTCGCTCAACAAGCTGAAGTGAACAGAGAGTACAAAGTATTTTTTTTAAACCACAAGATCTTTAGGACATTTTTTTTTAATAAATCTGTGTAATTCGCAATTCGCATTGGAGTTCTTTTAAAATTATAACTTCTGAATATAAACTGTTCATCTGTTTAGTCTTCGTAATTTAAGTTTTCCTTCTATAATATATTCTAAATGATTAAACAAACATTTTGTAAAAAAGAGTATTTTAGCGTACCTACTCTATTCTTGCTATATGTAGAGTACAATACTCTATTTTAGAGTACGGTTGGTAACCCTATACGGGCCTGCAAATTGCAAAAAAAACGTAAGAAAATTTGAATTTCCCGGGCTACCGTAGAGCACCCTGCATCCACAATAAACATATCAGGCGAAATGTAAGTGTGCTGATAGGTACACCTCTGCCTCACCGTTCGGACACTGAAAGCGTGATACTACGTGTACTTTTCGTTAATATTTGTTGTAACAGTACCTATATAAAACTCATTTGTGAACTACCAAGGTCATAGACTAACTTCCGGCAGCTCAGTTTAGAACCACACCACGTTTGACATTACACACCTATTCCATTAGGTAGTACGTAAACACAAAAGTATCTATGAATTCCTATTCAAAGCACCCAATATAATTGGTTCTGTCTTGTTTCGCGGCCTCTATAACCACTAACAAACGTTCACTCAATCATTAATAAACACACATCGCCTAAAACTATTAATAATTCACTGTTTTCCTAAGAAGTACAAACAACATTTAACGCCATCTATCGGAGACTATTCGAAACAGACATTCTGCCATGAAATTCGCAAAAAAGTTACCTCATCGTTTTAAAAAAAAACTGCCCGGAATATGTTTTGCCAACTAAAAAACACAACATGTGATAAAAACGTTATCAAACAGTATCGTGCTAAATACGTATGTAGCTATATTTTGATATGTCGTCATAGCTGAGAGATATAGTGGATATATTTTACCAGTCATTCTAAGTCCGTCTTGGCGCGTGAATGTCAGTCTGAGTATTACCCGACCGATTGAAAAATCCGTTGGCGGTACCGCCTTTCGTCGTTCTACCGTGCCTTCTGAACTTATCCGTGTTATAATTTGAAGTTTGTTTACTTTTTCGAATTTCAAAAAAGTTTACTTTTTTGGATTTCCGTGCCGCTTTCTGTGTTGTGTAGTGACTTTAATTGGATTTAAAAACTCCTTTTTTTTCGCTGTAAGTATTCTTTTTTTTAATTTGAATCGCGTTTTGTTGGAAAAGTGAAAGTCTACAAAGGTTTTAATAAAAAAAATACGCACAAAACTAATCTTGGTTGACCTATAGAATGTGTGAATTAGTTTTTGTTTTCTCTTTCTCGCATAAAACATTTATTTACGGAATATTTTCGTCTTCTTTTTCTGACACAAGACTATTTGACATTTCGATTTGACAGTTGCCGATTATTACATAGATTTAAGTGGTTTCATATACAATATTATTGGTTCGTCTAAGTATACCTAGTATGTATCTGACAGCGTTATTTTTATAGTTCCGGGTTCTTCATAGAATTATGTTAAGAACTAAATTATCCCAGACATTGTTTATTGATAAAACGTACGGAATTTAATATATATAATATAATAATATGACGCCTGTTAATCCTGTAGAGCAGGCAGTAATGTACCTTTTATCACATATTACAGATATTATTGCATAAAGCTATTTTACTTAAAATTATTTGAGAAATTCCTGTTGGATAAACCCAGTAACACTTTTCCTGGCTTGGGAATTGTATCTAGGACCACTTGTTCAACAGCCGTGCTTGTGACCACTAGACCACGAGGCAGTCAGTAACATCATAATTATTGTATTTGTATCACTTCACCACATATATTATTTTGACTAGCTGACCCACGCAACTTCGTCTGCGTCACATAGAGAGAAAAACGAAAGGAACAAAATATCCCCGTTTTTGCAACATTTTTCATTCCTTGCATTCCCTGCAATATTATAAAGCCGAAGAGTTTGTTTGTTTGTTTGGTTGAACGCGCTAATCTCAGGAACTACCGGCTCGAATTGAAAAAATATTTTTGTGTTGGATAGTCCATTTATCGAGGAAGGCTTTAGGCTATATAACATCACGCTACAATCATTAGGAGCGGAGCAGGAATGAAAAATGTTGCAAAAACGGGGACGTTTTTTTCCTTTCGTTTTTCTCTCTTAGGTGACGCAGACGAAGTTGCGTGGGTCAGCTAGTATTACATACACGTACGCGGACGAAGCCGCAGGCATAAGGCAAATTACATAATTTCGTGTTCAAATTTATTGAAATAGGGACTAAATTATAGTATAACTAGTAAAATATGAGTGTACTTACTATACGTACAGTTCTGCCCGACTTGTCGGGGATCAGGTGTGTTATGTTATTTTAATTTCGACTTTTTACCCAAGAAGGAAGGGTTGTTTTTCGTGTGTATCCAAACTGTTGGATTTCACAAAACAAATGTTTGAAAAAAAAATGGTGGATTTTTGGCGCTAAATTTATTGTAAGACGTTAATAGTTATATATTGTCCTTTTATGTTTTTTGTGTGTACATGAATAAATAAATAAATAGTTTTTTTTTTTCAACCAAACCTATCGAGTAGGTAGAGTATTAAAATTAAGTTTGAGAAGAATTTGTTATCAGATTTATTGATACTTTTAATTTAAATGTTATATAGAAAGAGTACCACGACATTTTGATTTTTTATGTCTTCATAACTTGAAAAGATAAGTAATATACCCAATTAAGTAAATAAGACCTGTACAATCTTTTGCACAAAATAATAACATACTGATAATATAATATTATCAATGGACTTAAACAAAAACCGGCCAAGTGCGAGTCGGATTTTAACACGTCGGGTTCCGTACCACCCGTACACATTAAAAGCCGATAAAACAAGAAAACGGAGAAAAGTTCTTTTTTTTTATTTTCCGCATTATTTTGTTGTTATAACGGCCACAGTGAAATACTTTGAAATTGAGAAGGAGTATGGGCGTTTTAGTAACCGAAAACATCACATCCCAAAAAAAAAACTAGTTTTAAAGGGGTAATTATGTAAAACTTTAGTTGTTCGTTCAAAGATATACAGTACACGAAACATTACAACAATCAACAATACAACAACGATACACAACAGGTGTTTTACACCCTTTATACAATTCAATTTTAGGTGTTTTAATGTATTTTTGTTGGTTAAATTTTCTTTATTTTTTTTTAATTTAAATAAATAGATGGGTCGGGTATTTGAAGCGAGAACTTCTTTAGGTGCGTTTATCACTTTTTGGGTGAACAAGAATCATGAAACTCGCGTCATCGTCAACGAAAGCTTTCATAGAACGGTTAGTCAAGACCAACCTTATACAATTAAGTTAAAGTTTATTTTGGATGACTTAGTTTTTAGTTCCATGGACAGTCCCTAAGGACTGCCTAGTATTTTTTTTTGTATACGGAACCCCAAAGACATTATCAGTGAACTCAAATAAGCATCTTACTTACAAATAATGTTTTTGTAAGCCTTATCTTCTGCCACAAACGACGCATTTAAAGTCTGTTTTTATATAACATGTCTGTATAAACACCTAAAACAATAATTTCTTTTAAGAAAGATTATTCGCCATTTTTACCTTTTTTTTTTTAACGCACGGTTCTGCTGCATCCGGTTAGACTGGAAGCCGACTCCAACATAGTTAGGAAAAGGCTAGGCAGATGATGATGAGCGGGATTTTGTTTTATCAATCGGGAACTCACATGATCTGTGAAAATCGCGCTATTTTAAATTTAATTTTCTTGTATACATAAAGGGTGTAAAACACCTCTTCACGAAGCCGAAATGCACTTGTTCTCCCCATCATTGCGATATTTTTTTTGCTCTACACCATACCTGGGAACCTTCTAGTTACGGGGATATGGAGGGTCAAAGTTGCAACTTTTTGACAAGTTTTTTTTAAGGCTTTCACTTTTAACACCTCCACGACCCCCGTACTAAAAGTGAAGTGTTTTTGTTCAATTCATCCACCAGCACAATGTTTTAAGTGTGTTACATCGAGTTCTACCACAAAACATGATTTAAACCTCAAAAAAAAAAAAGTTGTTTCCCAGCAAAAAAAATTGCGTAAAGTTACTTAGTTTGATGTACAGAATGCTTGGTTAACGGCTTTGTGATGAGGTGGTTTACACCCTGTATACAAAATAACAATTAATTTGTTATTTTGAATATTTTGACTTTATGTTATTAAATATGATGGTAAAGAAAAATTAAGCCAATGCTAAATTACGTTTAGTTTGTGCAGAACAGGAAAACACGACTAAGCACGTGCAATAGTGCGACTTGGAGGCACGGCAAACAATATTTAGAGATAGGCATAAAGTAACATACGGCTCGAAGTTACATAAATGTCACATAAGATCTCTGTTTTCGTAAAAACATTATCAAAACACAAAGATAAAGAAAAGTAAAAGATAAATAAAACAATTTGCCATCGATACGGAAAAACCTCACTTAAATCGGTTTAGGCGTTTCTGATATATGAATGTATCTTGCGATAAAAGATAAAAAGTTGTGTTTTTTTTATCAAAATGATCGGTATCTTTCATTTGAAAGGCCTTGTTATAAATCTGTTTCTTTGTTTGTCTTTCTCTGTGCTTTATCTATGAAATTACTTACTCTAACTCTTGCAGGCTATTTCAGTTAAAACCAACTCAACAACTAAATTACAACAATAACAACAACTAACAACAACAACAACTAACTAACAACAACAACAATTAACTAACAACAACAACAACTAACTAACAACAACAACAATTAACTAACAACAACAACAACTAACTAACGACAACAACAATTAACTAACAACAACAACAACATGAGGTTTAAGATCATTTATTCTCATAAGAATTACACTATTCACTTACATGAGAATATTAATACTAAACACTTAAAAATAACAAAAAGTTGGGGTATTACAAGAAATTTGACGTCGATTTTATAAATGTTTCGAAGGTAGATTACTAATCATTGCGGGCAAAATGTTCGTTCGATACATGACATGTAAACAAGTATGCGTAACACAGATAAACGGCGACTGGATGTGGCTCGTCACTATGTTAGGGAATGTAATTCTTTTACTATAAAATGTTTAAGTAACTTTTTAAAAGTGGTTTTGGATGTACACTCTTTGAGGTCTCTCGGTAATTTATTAAATATTTTAGATCCTTCATACACGATAGTTTTCCTTCCGTAGTTTGTGCGGGTGGGGTGTAGTTTTAAAAAGTCTTGTTCACGTCTCAGTTTCATTTTGTGTTTTTTTTGTATTTTTTGTGAAGGTTATGTTTGTGTGTATATTTTTATTTAGTATTTTTCGAATGAGTATGCATGTGTTATATATGTATGTTTGTGTTACGTTCATTACATTAATTTTTTTGTAAAGTCACAACATCTAACTAACAACAACTAACTAACTCATTAACTAGTCAAAACTCAGTTATCAACATAAAAACTCCACTGATTCTGGTCCGTTAGTTCATATTAATAAGTTATCTCTAAAACAAATGGCTCGCACACGACACTGCTTTCTTATTGATAAATGTTACTTATCGTTAAAATAAATACGTTTATTAAGCCCAGTCACGTTGTTTATACATGTTGACAAAATTAAATGTTAAATGACTACCAACTGTCACCGGCTGTCATTTGTAGATCTTTGACAGTCGTAAAGTTGTCAGTGGCCGAAAGTCTGACAACCAGATTTACCAAAGAAGAGTCGTATCGTATCGTATAATCGAAATATATAGGCAGTCACTTCATGTACCAGTAAAATTAAATTAAAAATTTAATAAACCCCCCAACACAATGTACTAAAAGTTAAATAGAAAATTTTAAAAGGAATTATGAAATAAATATCGATTTTGTGGTGGCGGCCATCTTGGACTGACTTTTATCAAACATAGCTGACCCACGCAACTTCGTCTGCGTCACTTAAGAGAGAATAAACATCCCCGTTTTTGCAACATTTTTCGTTCCTGTTCGGCTCCTAATAATCGTAGCGTGATGTTATATAGCCTAAAGCCTTCCTCGATAAATGGACTATCCAACACAAAAATATTTTTTCAATTCGAGCCGGTATTTCTTGAGATTAGCGTGTTCAACCAAACAAACAAACTCTTCTGCTTTATAATATTATATAGTATAGAATAATAGATAGCTCAAAACACTCCCGACTAAAGGTGAACGCACACTTATCAGTCGAAAGAATCGAAAGAGCCGAAAGCCCCCGTCGTTTTTGCGTTCGGGGTTAAAATGATGGTTATTCGGTCAGACTGGAAGCCGACGCCAAAACAGTTGGGAAAAGGCTAGGCAGATCATGATACGCTTCAGGTCATTATAAAGCCATTATCGAACGGTTAATGATTTAAAAGCATTAATTTATGATGTTATCTAAACTAATACTATAAAGCAGAAGAATTTGTTTGTTTGTTTGAACGCGCTAATCTCAGGAACTAATGGTTCAAATTTAAAAAATATTTTTGTGTTAGATAGTCCGTTTATCGAGGAAGGCTTTAGGCTATATAACATCACGCTATGGCCATTAGAAGCGGAGCAGGAATGAAAAATGTTGCAAAAACGGGGATTTTTTTTCCTTGCGTTTTTCTCTCTTGTGTGACGCAGGCGAAGTTGCGTGGGCCAGCTAGTGTCACATATTATATGCGATTAAGTTTATCGTTTACGTAAGTACTTACATAGGTTTGACAAATTAAGTCACCGCTCATGTCATACGGGTATTTTTTTTCAATGGTGTGGCGCTAGCCGTTAAAAATACAAACTACTAAAACGCCACGGTACTTCATTGAAAAAAAAGCGGCCAAGTGCGAGTCGGACACGCCCATGAAGGGTTCCGTAGCAGCAAGTAACATAATGTAAAAGTTACGATTTTACGATTTATGACGTATATTAAAAAAAACTACTTACTAGATCTCGTTCAAACCAATTTTCGGTGAAAGTTTACATGGTACATCATATTTTTTAGTTTTATCATTCTCTTATTTTAGAAGTTACAGGGACCATTTACCCCTTTGGAAGTGGCTCTCGCGCAAAGTAATCCGTTTTGAAAAAAGTGAAATTAGAAACCTCAATATCATTTTTGAAGACTTATCCATAGATACCCCACACGTATGGGTTTTTTTTTTTTTAAATATGAGTTTCAGTTCAAAGTATGGGAAACCCCAAAATTTATGGTTTTTCTTTCTATTTTGCTCTTGCCACCGCCGGGGTGCCAGCTGTGTTAGAACCAACTGGCTTGGCGCGCGTCGATGGCAAGAGACCAGATGGTATGACCATAATGCCATGGAAGTTGGGTAGGCCTTTGGTGTGGGACGCAACTTGCGTCGACACCCTTGCGCCATCTCATCTTCCTAGCACGGTGTGCTGCGCTGGGGCGGCTGCTGCAGGTGCTGAAAACCTCAAACGGCGCAAATACAATAATTTAATTGGTAATTATGTGTTTGAGCCGTTTGGGGTCGAAACACTAGGGCCTTGGGGTCCGAGTGCCCACCTAGTATTTCGGGAAATCGCCAAACGGTTGGTCGACTCTTCACGTGACCAGAGGGCGGGACTATTTTTTGGCCAACGAATCAGCATTGCCATCCAACGTGGCAATGCTGCCAGCCTTCTGGGCACTTTTCCTGTTGGCAGCGATGTGGACGAATTTTTCGATGCCCTGTAACCCCTTTTTTGGATATTTGTACATATTTTTTCTTTCTATTATAATGTTAGTGTGTATATATTGTAAATAATGATTACTCTAATAAACTATTTACTAACATTGGTAGTAGCTCAAACTTAAAAAAAACAAAAAAAAATTGTGTGAAACTTACCATATAGTTTCGGAAAAAGTGGCTGTAACATACGGACGGACAGACAGACATACCGACAGACAGACAGACAGACAGACATGAAGAATCTATAAGGGTTCCGTTTTTTGCCATTTGGCAACGGAACCCTAAAAAAACATGCAGGGTAGTCTTTGGGGACTGCCCATAAAATTAAAAGTGTTACGAAAAGCGTACATGACGGCCACGCCAGCTCCATGATTTTTGTTCACTCAAAAAGTGCTCAATGTTCCTAAAGAAGTTTTCACCAACAACACGTTTTATTGAACTCTACATATTTAATTAATTTATATTTATTGTTTTCATTCAAATTACTGTGTAGCATTTTGTGTTTCAAAATTTACTTTAATTTCCCACATTTTAAACGGAAGTTGATATTAAATAATAAGCTAATATTGGTTCTCGTTCAATATAATGTATTTTTGAATATTTACTAGTTCTGTCCGCGGTTTTGCTTGCTCGCCTAGGTTTTTATCAACAATTTTTGGGTTGGTTTCCAGTCTAACCGAATGCAGCTGATGAATTGAATACCAGTATTTTACATGGAGCGACTGCCTATCTGACTTTCACAACCCAGTTAGTACTGAGTAATACGATACCAATTCTTAGCCACTGACTACCTGTAACGACAGTCAAAGATGGACAAATGACAGCCGGGACCAACAGTTGTTGTGTGTTTGTAGTTGTTGTGTTTGTATTAAAAAAAATATTTTGTTTTCCTTCTGATAACAATTTCTTTGTTTGCTTTTTTGTTTTGTGTTGAAAGTAACTTTAAACACACTGGTCCTAAGTTTCTAATTTAAGGTTTGTTTCACATTTAGTTATAAATGTATTTTGAAATTAATTAGCATCTAATTATAAGTACTTACTTAAATGTTTGCATGCCAATTTTATGGCGAAATGTGTCATTGCACTACATATTATTTTACCATCTTTTGTACCACATTTATTGCAAATAAATAATTTTGACTTTGACTTTGACTTTGACTTTGACTAACAGCTTAACGTGCTTTCTAATGCACGGAGGAAACTCAGTATGTTGTGGGTGGATGGTTTTTCTTACTCTTTCACGCAAAAACTTTGTATGAAAGACATAGATACAGTTTATAACCTGAATGACAATGCCGGGGGACAATATGCATGAATACAGTATCAAAAATATGCAAATCTATTTAGTCCGTCAGTTAGAGTATTGGAAAATAATGTACACGTATTTTTTGTCTTTGTAAATCAATGAATATTGACAAAGATAAAACGCATCAAAACTCGGGAGTGGGGGCTCGTGACGTCGGAACGCACTAAAATTATACCAAGGCGTGACGTATTGAGAATTTTAAAAGCGTCGTATCTTCGTCAATTTTGGTTTATGTGACTAAAGAAAAAATACGGGTCAAATATTGTTTGATTATCTAACTGACTCGTATTCGATTTTTTTGTCGTCAATCTTCGATCAATTCTAGTGTCTTCGTTGTACGAAAAAAGGCGTCTATATAGACCACTGGTTCCCAACATGTGGTCCGCGGATCACTGGTGGTCCGCAGGAGCCTCGACTACGGTCCGCGAAAGATTAAAATGTTATTCGTACTTTTTAACACAGATGATGCAAGCTCAACCTTACCTAATTGAACCTATCAGAGGCAAAATTACTAAATGGTTGCTAAATTTTTCGAGCTCCATTCGATCGCTTTTGTCCAATTTTTGTATAGTGTGAGTTAAAGATTCACTCCCCTAGTTATAATCCTGTCGGTGTCCATGTTTATCTAGGACCATACGGTCCCTGTTAACAATGAACATACCAAAGTGGTCCCTGGCCTAAGAAAGGTTGAGAACCACTGCTAAAGACAGACGGGCTGATATTTTTATGTATCGACAAACGTGGGTGTGTTCCTATAAAGTTTTCACTTTTATATGCGACAGCTGGGTAAACGTCCAATTTTCCATTTACCCATTATCCTTATTGATTCAGCTGTATTTGTGCAGACACCAGTACATTAAGCTAACCGAAACTGTAAAATTTCCAATCAACCTTGACCCTAAAGCTTTAGCGATAAAGTTGAAAATCGAATAAATTAATTTGACAGATTCTAGGAGTATTATGTGCCGTCTGTACTATATTTTACTAACAAAAATTAATAGAAGTGTGTAGGTTTACAATACAGGTTGTAAACCACCTCATCACAAAGCCGTTAACCAAGCATTCTGTACATCAAACTAAGTAACTTTACGCAAAAAATATTGCTGGGAAACAACTTTTTTTTTGAGGTTATAAATCATGTTTTGTGGTTTATCTCAATGTAACACTCAAAACATTGTGCGTATGGATGGATTAAATAGTACGGGGGTCGTAGAGATATTTAAAGTAAAAATCATGCGATAAAAAGTGGTATTTAAAAAAAATAACTTGACAAAATCTTGCAACTTTGACCCCCAATATCTCCGTAACTAGAAGGTTCCCAGGTATGGTGTAGAACAAAAACTGATCGCAATGATGGGGAGAGCAAGTGCCATTCGGCTTCGTGAAGAGGTGTTTTACACCCTTTATAGAAAAATAAGTCTTATGGGACTAGCCGATAAAAGTTAAAACTAAGAGTATGTCATGCTCACTCAAATGTCCCGCTGATGGTGGCGCGTGTGTCGGGTCTCGGGTCATTTAGTTCCCTTCAAAATGGTTGAGTTGAATGGTGCTGATACATGCGTCATGTTCGTGAACGGGCGCTGTCGGTTGGGACTGGTCAGCTCTTGGTTGCCACGGCTTTTTTTTCTAAATTTATTTTTGAATTGTTTTTGTTTGTTTTTATTATGGACACTTTTATCGTGCACGTCTTGCTACATTGTTTTCACATAACTCAACATGAATGATATACCCAAGATTTTGTAACAACATTATGATTTAAAAGAGTGTCCATGGAGTTTCTTGCCCGTTCTTCTCCATATAGATCTACGCTAGGGAATGGGCAACTACAGTACTTTCACAGTTTTTATGTCTTGTGACTGGGACTGTAGCTACATTTAATTTTCATCTTTGTTTCGACAATTCAAAAGCGCCTGTAACTGGCCTACTTTAAATAAATGCTTTGATTTTGATTTATTTTATTTATTTATAACTGATTAATCTATATCTGCTACGGGTTATGCGCCCCGCACGCCTGCGAGTGCTACGCCGTAGCGCGTCGGTTACAAGTGCTACGCCGTAGCTCAGTGTTTTCGAGTGCTACGCCGTAGCGCATCGGCTACGAGTGCTACGAAGCGTGAGGTGACGATCACGCGAGTTCCATGATTTTTTATTCACTCAAAAAGTGCATATATGAGGCTCATTATGTTTTAAAACAACAACGGCTGCTGAGCATTAGATCCTGTATTCGATTCCCGGGTCGTGCAAAATGTTATTGGGGTTTTTCCATCAAGAATATATCTCAATAGCAGCTTCGGAGCCTGATTATTTTTATGTGTTTACAAACAAAAAAGTGTACTTATAATATATGTATTTCAACTATCTGGTGTCCACGACACAAGCCTTGCTTAGTGCGGCACTAGATGGCGCTGTGTGTTAATGTCCAGCGATATTTTTTTATTTTTTATTTTTTTTGATGGCAATAGGCCCCCTGTTAGATGGGACTTAAAACATGACTGGGGAAATATGGGTACAGCTCTGCTGATATGTTTGCAATGTGCTAGTCTACTCATAATATCTGAAACAAATTAAATGGCCATATCAAACCAATTCCACGCCAATATTTATTCATATGGTGCCTTGCAGCCTAACGGAACATTAAGGAACTAAAAACAGCTGTTTAAAATAGGAATGCCACGATACGCCGCCGTTTTGCCGATACGATACCGATACCAATACTGTTATAAAAATATCGGCGATACTGATACCGATACGCTTATTGAGTTCAAAAAGGAAGGTAGAATAAATAAAACAATATTAATTAATGGTTTTAGTCATCAAAATTAACATTTATAAGGTTTTTATTTAAAAAACAAAGTATTTTTTAGTTTTGCGGCCAAAGGCGATTTTGCAAGTCTGTCTGAATAAGACCTAAATAAAAAAATAGACAATAGTCTCTCAGATGCGACAGAACTCATTTGGAAACTAAAGTACTTAGTGTTATAGTTTTTATAAATCGATTTTTGTAAATCGATCGAAACCACTCATTTCGCGCTATTTGGCCCGCAGTGGCTGACGTAACAACCACTTTGTAGTGCAAGCTGATTAGAACTTTATTCTAACAGCATTTCAAACGAAGTTTGAACCACCGTAAATAGAATTGCTAATTTAGCTCGTCTAATCGCCCAGCCCTTACACTAGCGGACGTCACGTGATTTCACCCGCATAGTTCCCGTTGCCGTGGGAGTACGGGGATAAAATATAGCCTATGTTACTCGCTGATAATGTAGCTATCCATTGCTGAAAGAATGTTTCAAATCGGTCCCGTAGTTTTTATGTTACATACAAAAATACAAAATTAACAGCTTTCCTCTTCATAATACATATTAAGTATAGATAAGAGTCGCTTGTAGAAATATTATTATTATATTTTTAACAAAGTTTATACATAAGTATAGACTTCTATTGATAGGTGCGTAATATGAAGAGTAAGATAAGATAAGTAGCCACCAAAGACTATAATGGTAGCCACTAAGATTTGCAAAAGATAGTCTATCTAAACTAATAAATAAAATGGAAGTGTCCATTTCTTTTCGTCGTTCTGTCTGTCTGTTCCGGCCTATATCTGAAACTGCTGAGCCGATTTTGATGGGATTTTTACTGATTATTTAGTAAAAAAGATATTATGGTTTCGCAAATAAAAAGATAAAATTATTAACAAAAAAGTTTTTTTTTTTAATAAATTCAAACTCACTCAAAATCAATTTCGAAAAAATCCATCGGTTTCTAAAAAAATGGCAATTACATATTTCGACCCTGGTTACTTATTTGGTTTGTTGACTGTACACATCTGTCAGGCGTATTAACTCTCAAAATTGCCTCATGAAAAAAAAACCTGATTTATGTAGGCAGATGATAATAAAGATGACGATTAAGACCGTTCCGATCAATAAATAAAAGATGAATCCATTTAGGTGTCGATAAGTTTCTCGTTTATTAGTTGAGTTGCCACATGTCGGTCTATTACATAAGAAAAAATTACCAACGCAACTGGCTAAATTAATGCTATTGAGTTCGTGTTACGTTACTCAATGTACTCGTAGTTACTAGGTACCCAGGTATAGGCACACGTTGTACATACATTGTGAAGTCATGTCGAACTCGACACTTCCCTAGCCTTTTGATTCTAACTCAATCTATTAAGGGTATGGTTTTTTTTTCTCTAAGTCTCTTTCACGCAGAAACTACTAAACGGATTTGGATGAAATTTTGCAGACATATAGTTTATAACCTGGATTAACACATAGGGTACTTTTTATCCCGGTAGTAAGATCCTATGGGACAATAATCAGTCTTCACGCGGACGAAGCCGCTGGCAGAAGCTGTAAATAGTGATAATAAAAATATGTAAAAGTGGATTAAAAATTATTTCAAATCCCGAAGTTTCATTTGTGAAGGAATTTTCCTAAAACAGTCCTTATTGAACTAAAAACACACAATACAATCCTACTAATATTATAGTATGCGAAAGTTTGTGAGTATGGATGGATAGATATTTGTTACTCTTTCACGCAAAAACTACTGAACGGATTCGGATAAAATTTTGCACACATATAGTTTATAACCTATATTAACACATAGGATTCTTTTTATCCCGGTAGTAAGATCCCATGGGACAATTTTGAAACTTCACGCGAGCGAAGCCGCTGCCAGATGCTAGTACATAATAAAACAGTCGCGTCGCGTGTTTAAACACGTGGGTTTCATAGCAGAGCAAACACGCTGATGACGACTAAATAATATGATATCAGATACCACAGGATAGCAATTATTGACGAGATACGTCAACCATTCGAGCGTCACGTCATTTGATTCATTCATTTTTACAAGGGTTCCGTACCCTGCCGGGGTTGCGGGCCTGTTCGAAAGAGATACCGCGGCCCCGGAACATAAAGGGCGAGGAAGGAACATGGATGGGTTTTAGTCAGTAAGAGTCTGACACTCCCTCCCGCTCCGCCCAGAGTGGGAGAAGTCATTTGATGATTTCACATCCTAAAAAAAAAAAAAAAAGGGTAACCCATAGGTAATACTTACACTATACAGGGTGTATTTCACCTCATCACAAAGCCGTTAACCAAGCATTCTGTAAATCAAACTAAGTAACTTTACGCAAAAAATATTGCTGGAAAACAACTTTTTTTTTTGAGGTTATAAATCATGTTTTATAAATGATAAATGATCTTTATTTTGTAAGTAGGTTTTCACAAACACTTTTACACGTCATTTTTTTTTTAAACTAGATGGGGCCGGTGTTTCGTACCTGACTACTCTGAGAAGAAACAGCCGAAACAAACTCAGAGGTCATAGTCTCTTTTGAAGTCCAGACATAATCTTGCTCAATTCACATGAGGATCATGTAGATGTTAGTGTCTGAGATGGTCTTTTGAAGAAAGAACCATACAGATTTGAGTAAACCTGTCCAGTCAGTGCAAGCATTTGTCAGTTATCGTGTAGCTCGACTTATAACACAAGGAGCTCAACGAAACGACGAACAATACCAAAGAAAGGACATTTGGGTAGGTCGCTTATAGAACTCAAACTGCCAGACGGTTGGGGGGTAAAAAAAATAAAATAAAATAAAATGAAATGTAACCCACATGGTCCTCACATTCACAAAAGCGCAAAAAAATAAAATAAAATTAATAATAATTTACAAAATGAATGTCAATAAAAATACGATATGTCAAAATACACACACATAAAACAATAAAAATTAACTAAAAATGTAAAAAATAATAAAATACTGAACTAAGTATTCATGTCAAGTCATTAAATGTCAAAAACCACAAGTAAATATTCATGTCAAATACACACACACACACACAAAATAATAAACAATAAAGTAAAAAAATAATAATAATATGCATTCATGTCAAAGTGTATAAAAGAAAGGAATCAATAATAAACAAGCGAAGTCCGAAATTTCTATATTCGCAGAGCAAATTTCGTCGGAGCAGCTTAATCCCAAGCCTTTTTATCATCGAGGTAGTGATTAACATAATAGTAGGCTTTCAGGCATAGCTTCCGTTTTATAAACGATTTGAATTTATTTAGACAAAAGTGCTTGAATATGGCTCGGAAGTTTATTGTAAAAGCGTATACATTGGCATCTGAACGTTCCCCCTATTTTCTTGAGCCTCGTCGCAGGAATAACAAATTTGTGTTTGTTTCTCGTATTTATGTTGTGGATATCACTGTATTTTTTAAACAAATTAATATTTTTGTGTGCGTACAAAAGATTTTCATAAATATATTGAGAGGGCATAGTAAGAATATTAATCTCTTTAAATTTTTCTCTGAGGGAGTATCGGGGACTTAATTTATAAATTGAACGAATTGCCCTTTTTTGCAATACAAATATAGTCTGAATATCGGCGGCATTGCCCCACAAGAGGATACCGTACGACATCACGCTGTGGAAATAACTAAACGGGCTGTTTCCAAATCAGTTAAATCACGAATTTTTCTAACGGCGTATGCTGCAGAGCTAAGTTTTTTTGACAATTTGTGTATATGCGGGCCCCACTGAAGCTTGGCATCCAAAGTTATGCCTAAGAACACTGTGCTGTCTTCCGGTTTCAACTCTTCATCCTTGATTACTACACTAGTTTCCACTTGTCTTACATGGGGTATCGTAAACTTAATACATTTGGTTTTTTTCTCATTCAGGAGTAGATTGTTAACATTAAACCAATTAACGACTTTTTCCAGGGCGCTATTAACATCATCCGTAACTAACTGCTGACGTTTAAGTTTAAATAAAAGTGAAGTGTCGTCTGCAAACAATACTATATCATGATTATCCTTTATGAGGTAAGGCAAGTCATTTATATAAATGAGAAACAAAAATGGACCAAGAATTGAGCCCTGGGGTACCCCCATTCTTACTACGGATCCGGGAGATCTTTTCCCGTTAACATCAACTCTCTGAATCCTATCACTCAAATATGAAGTAAGAAGATCCAGAGAGGCGTTACGGACTCCGTAATGGTGTAGTTTCCTGATTAAAGTTTCATGAAGAACGCAATCGAAAGCCTTGGATAAATCGCAAAAAATTCCCAAAGCATCGAATTTGTCCTCCCAAGCATTATAAATGTGTCCTAAAAGTTCAACACCGGCATCAGTAGTTGAACGACCCCTTGTAAAACCGAACTGTTTTTTATGCAATAACTTATGTTTATTAAAAAAACTTTGCATTTGTTCCAAAATTAATTTTTCAAAAATTTTACTAAATGTTGGTAGTACTGAAATAGGTCTATAATTTGTGGGGTCTGATGTACTACCCGATTTAAATAATGGTATTATTTTACTATATTTCATTAGATCAGGAAACTCACCACGGTCAATACAATCGTTAAATATTACTGCTAAAGAAGGAGCTACAATGTTTATAATAGATTTAGCCACGTCCACAGAATGACCCCATAGATCGGCGGTCTTTTTAACATTTAAGGTGTGAAAGATTTTAATTATATCTTTACAGGTTACATAATGAAAGTTAAATTCGGAATCAGAGACTGAAACGTTTTCCTTAAGTAAAGACTCGGCAGCAGCAGGTGACGAGTTTAGCGATTTAGTAGTCGATACGGGAATATCCGCAAAGAAATTTTCAAAGGTATAACTCAATGTTTATATTTTGTGGTATAACTCAATGTAACACACTCAAAACATTGTGCGGATGGCTGTGTAGAATAGTACGGGGGTCGTAGAGATATTTAAAGTAAAAATCATGCGATAAAAAGTGGTATTTAAAAAAAAGCTTGTCAAAATTTTGCAACTTTGACCCCCAATATCTCCGTAACTAGAAGGTTCCCAGGTATGGTGTAGAACAAAAAAATGATCAGAATGACGAGTAGAAGAACAAGTGCCTTTCGTATTCGTTAAGAGGTGTTTTACACCCTTTATAATACAAGATAGATGCGCAACTCTGGTTTTCGTTTTTTAAACTGTGTACCTCAACTGTTAGATGGCACTGTTAGTTTCTGTTCAACCAAATAATTACAAAACTTGACTTGACTACGGATTCGAACTTGAGAACTATTATTCACAAGGCAACCGCTGTCACCGCTAGGCTATCTACTTCACTGACAAGTTGTCTAAAATAGCCGTCCTCTTTATGACAGTTGTAAAACAGTCAAACTGTTGAAAAGTTTGTGTTCTTAAACACACAGATGGCAGCACTATCTATGAAAATTTTGTTTGACGCCTATGTATACCTAAAGTTTTTTAGGCCATATTTAGAAATCCGGTGGATGCGAGTCGCACGGGACCGGCCAATGTGGCGACACTTGGGGTAGGCATATGTCCAGCAGTGGACGTCTTTCGGCTGAGATGAAACACCTCCACGACCGTAATATTACTATCAATCCATCAGCACATTGTTTTGAGTGAGTTGCTTTGAGTTATAACCACAAAACCTGTTTTTTGTTCCCAATAAAAAAAATCCTAGCAATATTTTTTGCATAAAGTACTTAGTTTGATGAACAGAATGGTTGGCTTCGTAATGACGTTGTTTAGACCCCATATTACAATGTAATTTGTGTATCAAACTGTTAACCAAATTACTTGTTCGACCGTACATACAATCTTTGTTTACAATATATCAAGTGCACAGTGCTAAAGTATAGATAAAACTGCGAACTACTTTCCATTAATAGCTTTTATCGATTCTGCTTGAAACCAAGTATGTGAGAGAGAGACAATTGGTAAAAACCTAGGTACTTCAGTCAGATTAAGAACTTCTTTGTCTTTATGTAAATATAACATCACGAATGTTTTCTTTCTACACCGTTCTCACATATATTATTATGTATAATTATCTCAACATGATAGTATATTTTATAACGAGGGACTAAACGAAGCCATTATATACCCGAGGTGGTTTGACTCCCGAGCTTGCGAGGGAGGCAATGAAAGCGGTATATTATAAAGGGTATATTATATTGGCGTTTAGTCTCGAGGTGCAAACTGTACTTTTCACTTCGAGTGTGAGAAAAATAGTCATTTAAAACTGAACAAATTTACACTCGAAAAAAATTCTGAACTGAGCGGTCAGTTTTTTCTTCTATCAGGTCAGTCACAGATTAACCATCGAAAACACAACACAAACTCACAACATTTTTGCAATGATTCACACTCCACAGATAATTAGTACCTACATTACTGCAGCGGCTAGCAACAGTGGCATTGCTTTTCAAAATCAACGATGCACACAAACAACCATAATTTTTTCTCGCGTTGAGTTCATTTGTTTTTTTTTTTCAATAAACCGCTTTCTATTTGCATGCCAATTCGAAATTTAAATAAAACCTTCGACAAGTTATTCATTTGTGACCATGTTTCAGAGTAAAAGATCGTTCCATTTTTAAATTACTTTTTACTCCCTAGGGAATAAACGGTATTTTTAATCCCGCTTCGTAGGGCTATAACGGCGTACTTTTAGAGCATGTGAAATGAAAAAGATTTTATAGGAACATTATTGATTGAAAAGAGTGTCCATGGAGTTTCTTGCCCGTTCTTCTCCATAGAGATCTACGCTAGGGAATGGGCAACTACAGTACTTTCTCAAGTTATTATGCCTTGTGTCTGTGACTGTAGCTTCGCTTTTTTTTTCATTTTATCGACATCCAAAAGTGCCGTAATGGTCTAGTTGAAATAAATGATTTGAGTTTTGAGTTGTCGAAACCAAAGTCGAAACCAATACACCAACGCGAGACAGTCTCACACTGTCTCACATCATCATCATCATCTGCCTGCCTTTTCCCAACTATGTTGGGGTCGGCTTCCAGTCTAACCGGATGCAGCTGAATACCAGTATTTTACATGGAGCGACTGCCTATCTGGCCTCCACAACCCAGTTAATACGATACCACTTGGTAAGACTGGTTGTCAAACTTTCAGGCTACTGACTACCTGTAACGACTGTCTATCAATGATCTACAATTACAAATGAAAGCCGGAATCATAGCTTAGCGTGATACGGACGTAACTCGGTTTGTAATAATTGTCATCCATCCACAAATTGACCTTGGCAAGAGCGACTTGCCATGAAAAAAATGAAAATGTAAAAGCGTTTATTCGTTGAGAACTCATATTACAAAAAAAAGTGTTACTTCTGCCAAACTGTAAAGCAGTTTGTTGGCAGATGTAGCTCCCATTTAAATTATTTCACTTTTATGTAACAACTCGCAGGTACTTTTCCATTGATAGCAAAGAAACTTAACTAAACATTAACTAAAACTAAACACAAATATCTTACAACTAGCTGACCCACGCAACTTCGTCTGCGTCACATAAGAGAGAAAAACAAAAGGGAAAGAAATCCCCGTTTTTGCATCATTTTTCATTCCTGCTCCGCCCCTAATGGTCGTAGCGTGATGTTATATAGCCTAAAGCCTTCCTCGATAAATGGACTATCCAACACAAAAATATTTTTTCGATTTGGACCAGTAGATCCTGAGATTAGCACGTTCAACCAAACAAACAAACTCTTCTGCTTTATAATATTATAGTATATTATAGATAGCACAAAAGGCTGACCAGTAGTGAATTGAAACGCCGATACGAAATTCATAATGCTTTGGCATTAGCTAGTAAATAAATAAATCAATAAATTAAGCTTTATTTTATAAAGAACGATCCGTGTGGCTTTTACTATTAAGGCGCTTAGACAAGCTAAATTAGCAACTCTATTTGTGGTGGTTCAAACTTCGTTTGAAATGCTGTCAGAATAAAATTCTAATCAGCTTGGACTACAAAGTAGTTGTTACGTCAGTCACTGCGGGCCGAATAGTGCGAAATGAGTATTTTCGATCGATTTAAAACTATAACTTAACTATTTAATAATAATTAATCCATCAGTCGATGTAGTTTAGCAATTGAAATTTTATGTTATATTTTTAATTATAATTATCATTGTCAATAAATGGCTAAACTGCTTTGAAAGAAAATTAAGAGGTATGTTTGAAGATTTTTTTGGTGCATTAAAGTTTGTCAAATTATGTTTTGAGTTCCATCAGTGTGCAAAAAGGACTTCAAAATATCATGTTTTTTTTATTTGTCAAAATTATTTACAGTTTAGAGATACACTGCTTTTAAAAACCGCCTTTTGGACCGTTTTCAAGAAACCTCCGCCTTAAGCTACGAGCTCCTCTGAAAACGTTTAGCTTCCAATTTTAAAATGACAGCACACAAGCAAAAGGTTACGTTAAAAAAGTCCGCCATTTTGTTATTGATTTATTAATGGCGCTTCAACAAAGGCCAAGGTTTTAATATAATATTAATATGGAAATCGATTGAGCGTTGTCACAGGCCTTTTGTGACGTTACCCGTATAGGTTGGCACACATAACATCACGCCACATCCAAAAAGGGTTAGGCAGAGCCCAGAAGTGAACTTTAAGGAACACCCTTTCGCTAATAGGGTAGACGACAAATGAGAACTAACTAGTCCGTCACTTAAATTATCAAAAAATATTTGTCCCGTATTTTTTCTTTTGTTACGTAAATAAAAATGGACGAAGATAAGACGCTTTTAAAATTCTCAATACGTCACACCTAGGTATAATTTTTAAAGAATACTGACGTCAAGAGCCCCCACTCCTGAGTTTTGATGCGTTTCATCTTTGGCAATATTCATTGATTTACAAAAACAAAAAAAATGTATCTGTCACCGTAAAATTGTCAAATACGTTATATTGTAATATCTCTAGCGATATTGTAAAGTCTCGAATTATTGTCAAATAAACATACTGCTTACAACAAAACGCATTATTTTTCGTGAAATGCATGCGATGGTAGTCAACTTACTCGGTGTGGAGGGAAGGAGGGGTCCCCCTTGCCCAGTGGCACAACTCTCATAAAAAGATAATGCACCATTCCTGAGAAATACCGATTAATATAACATAACCTTAAAACACTTTATATTCCCCCTAAAAAGCGTAGTCGACGGAGCCCCGCTTCGCGGGGCCCCTATTTCCGAGTGCAGGGTTTAAAGGAACCTAACTAACCTAACAGGGGGGTGCCCCAAGTCCCGATTATGGGGGTAGAGATACTTCCGTATGTTCAGTTGAAAATAATTCGAGACATTACAATATCGCGAGAAAAATCACGTTATATTGTAATATAACGTGTTTGACAATTTTATGGTGACATATCCATTATTTTCCAGCACTCTAACTGACGGACTAAATAGATTTGTATTTTTTTAACCCCCTACGCAAAAACGACGGTGTGTTATAAGTTTGACGTGTCTGTGTGTGTGTTTGTGTGTGTATGACTGTCTGTGGCATCGTAGCTCCCGAACGGATGAACCGATTTCGATTTTCTTTGTTTTTGTTTGAAAGGCAAATTAAATTAGTCGGGAGTGTTTTTAGCTATGTTTTATAAAAATCAGTCCAAGATGGCCGCCGCTACAAAATGGCGGATTACAAATTTATTCAACAACTCCCTCAATATGGATATCTAATGAAAGGGCTTGACTAGCAGAATACTGTTCGCCATGATAAGTTAGAAAATCCAAGATGGCCGCCAGCACAAAATGATAAATTACGTTTTACAACTCATTACGGGTAATTGGTTATCAAATAAAAGGGCTTGACTAGTATAATAATGTACACTATTGGGCAAAGACCCTATTTGTCGGGTTTTTTTTTTTACATTTTTAATTTAAGGTGAATGCGACATGGCGGCCCGCGAAATTCAAATTTTCTTACGTTTTTTGCCGACAGACTCGATGAACGAATTTTTCACGCTCAAAGTCCATGTTCGACTCTTATGAACTTGGAGGGTTGTATTGATGACTGTATTGATTATAATTCTGTTACTTAATAAGTCTTACAGTCACGACCGATACGTTTATCAACATACAACTTAGCACTGCCCTGCAAATTGCAAAAAACGTAAGAAAATTTGAATTTTGCGGGCTACCTTGAAGCATCCCCCTAAATGTAACTTGTTGATACTGTTGTCATGCCTATTATGTCTTAGGTCACAAGAAATCGAGCCTATTAACATCTACGGCCATCAACGGGGCCCGTTCCAGAGGCCCTGCTCCCTAACGCTTCGTCCGTATATTCGGATCTATCCGTCTCTATCGCGCACGTCTGCAGATGAGTGCGAGTGAGAGGGAGGGGTAGATCCGAATATACAGACGAAGCGTTAGAGAGTAGAGCCTCAGATACCGACAGTGATGCTAAATTTGATATGAAAAAAACTGTGAAAAGAACGCGAACGATTCACGATAATTAAGACTTAACGAAGTCGTTTTCTTTTAATGGATTTGTGTCTATTATTAATTTTTTATATAAAAAAGATTGGTTATGATTGCCGATTAAACTAACTGTATTTTGTCATCCGTTATCATGCTAGAAACGAAACACACGCTTGCTGGACATACGCCTCCCCCAAGTGTCGCCACATTGACCAATCCCGTGCGACTCGCATCCAGCGGATTCCCGCAGCCCTAATCAGATCATCTGTCCACCTAGTGGGAAGCCTTCCAACGCATCGTCTTCCAGTTCGCGGTCGCCACTCCAGAACTTTTCGGCCAAATCGGCTATCCGTTCTGCGAGCAATGTGCCCTGTCCACTGCCACTTAAGTTTGGCAATTCTTCGGGCTACGTGTCGGTAACTTTGGTTCTCTTGCGAATGTCTTCATTTCTGATTCGATCACGCAAGGAAACTCCGAGCTTAGCCCTCTCCATTGCCCTTTGGGTGACTTTAAGCCTTCTGATAAGGCCTATTGTGAGCAACCACGTTTCGGTTCCGTATGTAACCACTGGCAACACACACTGGTCATAGACTTTCGTCTTGAAACACTGCGGTACGGAATGGAAATTTTAAATTATACAGAGGTAAATAGTACATTGTTATGTTACCTTAGGGGTGAAAGTAACCCCTCGAACTAATTATAAGTCTTTAACCCGAGGTAAACACTGGTGCTATTCATTACGAATACAAGAAAAATTAAAATAAAAACACGAAACCACTCCAAAAAAATGAAGATCGGATTGCCGCTTTCCCGCCTATTTTGTTTTTTTTTCTGTGGCCGGCTATTCAGCCTTTATTTTTCACTTTCGTCACTGTAAAAATAGTAAATATTTGTAACCGAATTATAACTAATTTATTTAAAAAGAATATTTATAATTCTTTAATTAATACAGAATTTTATGACATTTCAATTTTTCATCGCGCTGTAATTTAGAGGCTGTATAGAAGTCGGAACATGGTTCAATAGAAAAGTGAAAATAGAACTAGTTGTCAAAGGTTGTCTTTAAAAGATCGCTTTTAGCGATAAGACCGCCCATTGTGTCACCCCTTGTAAAGTGTTTAAAATGTTTGTATTTATATTTTTATGGTGTACATAATAAAGAGTATTCTATTCTATTCTATTCTAGTTATTTTTTTATAATTTGACAGCTGTCAGTTGGAAGTGATTCTCATTTGGGGTGAAAAGTGTTACTTTCAACCCGCTGCTCAGGCAACTTCAGACCTACTTTCCGAGTATAAGTAATGAAAAGTTTTTCTTTCGTAACATACCTTACGATACACAATCCATCTACTTATCGTTTTCTTGTTTTCCCTCTCCTTCTCCATTCATCAACATGTTTTATGTATTTGTCACCGTAAAATTGTCAAATACGTTATATTGTAATATCTCTAGCCATATTGTAAAATCTCGAAATATTGTCAAATGAACATACTGCTTACAACAAAACGCATTATTTTTCGTGATATGGATGCGATGGTAGTCAACTTACGCGGTGTGGAGGGAAGGAGGGGTCCCCCTTGCCCAGTGGTACAACTCTCATGAAAAGATATTGTACCATTCCTGAGAAATACCGAAAGCGTAGTCGACGGAGCCCCTATTTCCGAGTGCAGGGTTTAAAGGAACCTAACTAACCTAACGGGGGGGTGCCCCAAGTCCCGATTATGGGGGCAGAGATACATCCGTATGTTCAGTTGACAATAATTCGAGAGTTTACAATATCGCTAGAGTGAAACACGTCATATTGTGTTTGACAATTTTACGGTGACATATTCATCACTCTATTAGTCACATGCGATTCATCCTTCCTGATCACATGCCCAAGACAGTCGATCCCCTTTCAACATTTCCGGTAACTGGCCAAAAGTTTCAAACTTCCTCTAATATACTCATTCCTTACTTTATCCATTCTTATCACACCATACATTATATCATCACAATCATCTGCTTAGCCTTTTCCCAACTATATTAGGGTCGGCTTCCAGTCTTACCGGATGCAGCTGAATACCAGTACTTTACATGGAGCGACTGCCTATCTGACCTCTACAACCCAGTTAAAACTGGGAAATGAGTGGTATAGACCACTTGATAAGACTGGTTGTCAAACTTCGTGGCCCACTGACTACCTAAGATGGACAAAAGCCAGCTGGGACCAACAGCTTAACGTACTTTTCGAGGCACGGAGGAAACTCGGTATGTTAGGGTTGGTCAGCCATCCACAGACCAACCTAGGCAAGCACGGTTTAACCTAAAGATCGGCCCGAGCGGCTGTTATTATTTAGCAACTCTAGCCCTCTCGCTCTCTTGCTTTTATTAGCTCCATTCGATTCACGAGAGATTTTAGATTTTTGTCACACCATACGTCTGAAATTATACAAAAATCTTATTTGTTTTTTCTAAGCTACCAAAATATTATCAAATTCTCCGCGACTACGTAATTATTGATTCTGAACGATTTTATACATAAGTGCTTTTTAAGTAGGCAAAGTGTATGTGAGTAAACACAAAAAATGGCCTTTGAACTTATCGGCGATGAAAAAACTTGGCGGGTGTGTTGAACAAGTACGATTTTTTTGCACAATTTATTATTTAAACCTTTGGTACACTACAGAGAGCGCGTTGTTTCTTTCTGAAGCTAAAAAGTTATGCGTGAACATAAAAAAAAACCTGTCAAATCCCTCCTCCTTTTTTTCTGCCGGTTAAAAAAGGATTTTGTAAATACGTATGTTTTTTTATCTAAAATACATTTTTAGTATAGAATTTTACTTAAGGCGATTAGACGAGCTAAATTAACAACTCTATTTGTGGTGGTTCAAACTTCGTTTGAAATGCTGTTAGAATAAAGTTCTAATCAGCTTGCACTACAAAGTGGTTGTTACGTCAGTCACTATGGGTCAAATAGCGCGAAATGAGTGGTTTTGGTCGATTTACAAAAAAAAACCATTGATTGGATTAAAAAACTAAAACACTATCATGCAATATATTGCTTGTACAATTATTTGCCAAAAAACCGAATGATCGTTCTTTTTGTTTGAAAGATGTTTTTAAAGATAAGTTCGTGTTTTTTTTTATCGAGTCAATTTAATTGTATTATGTTTTCAAAACACTATCATGCTAGCATATATCCTGAAGAATATCATATATTTTTCTGGTCTTGTTTAAAGCAATGAATCATGTACTTTTAGTAATTATACAACTCGCGTTTAGCTCATATAATCGCCTTAAATTGTTTGCAACAAGCACAATCTGTATCATTCATAGATATGATATAAATGAACTATCAAGTAAACCCAATGAATGAAAATGAATTGAAAATCATCATTTATTTATTTAAACTTTATGCACATAATGTACAAAGGCGGACTTAATGCCTTGGGCATTTTCTACCAGTCTACCTTAGGGTGATGCAGAGATAAAACTATAGGTGCAACAGTAAAGAAAATTATGAAGAATAAAATATAACAATAAATACATACATACATACAAATACATACATACAATAAATTATAAAAAGTGAGGAAAGACAAAAAACAATTGAAAAAAAAGAATGTTGATGAAGAAAACAAACAAATTAAATGTGGGATAAGTCATCATCATCTGCCT
The DNA here is from genome assembly GCA_916618015.1 of Xestia c-nigrum. Taxonomy (NCBI): domain Eukaryota; kingdom Metazoa; phylum Arthropoda; class Insecta; order Lepidoptera; family Noctuidae; genus Xestia; species Xestia c-nigrum. Next base: position 10,175,283 of record OU745268.1, on the reverse strand, counting down.
AGTCTTTTCCTATGTTGGAGTCGGCTTCCAGTCTTACCGGATGCAGCTGATTACCAGAATGTTATATGTACTACCTATCTGAACTGCACAACCCAGTTAGTACTGAGTAATACGACACTTAACCTTAACTTTGTATGACTGGTTCAATGGTCGGCCCTCAAAACGTTAATCTTCAATACGGACGTTACATTCACGTCCGTATTGAAGATTAACTCTTAAAAGCCATATTGTATAGTATGGATGCGAATCAAATTGCAAAAAAAAATGTACAAAAAAATGAAATTCGCGAGCTACCCTAGTAAAACATATCTTCAGTCTAAAATCGAGGTTGCGGGACTGTTCGAAAGAGATTGCGTGGCCCCGGAACATAAAGGGCGAGGAAGGAACATGGATGGGTTTTAGTCAGTAAAAGCCTGACACTCCCTCCCGCTCAGCCCAGAGTGGGAGAAGTTATTTGAAGATTTTCCATCCGTAAAAAAAAAGGTGGTGACTGTTCGAAAGAGATACCGCGGCCCCAGAACATAAAAGGCGAGGAAGGAACATGAATGGGTTTTAGTCAATAAAAGTCTGACACTCACTCAGCCCAGAGTGGGAGAAGTTATTTGATGATTTCCCATCCGAAAAAAGCGGCCATTATAGGCCCGCATTACTGCCGCGCTCGCATCGCTTGCTATACACCACAGCATTAGCCATGGAAGACGACCGTCATGTCCATGAATCGTATTATACGCAAACACAAAATGGCCTCGGTGTATTAGTAGGAAACACAGCTACTGCAGATTATGAGGAAAAACATGCATAAATATGGATGCGGTTAGGTTTTTGTTAGACATTACCCCGATTGGTTAGTCCCGACCGTCTTTTGTAGGTCTTTGACGGATCTAATTGCTTTTGCATGAAATGGGCAAGGGAAATTCTCATGTTGCCTAGCCTTTTCCCTACTAAGTATGTTGGGGTTGGCTTCCAGTCTAACCGAATTCAGTAAAATAGCAGTATTTGACACGTAAAGATTGCCTATCTGACCTCCACAAACAAGTTAGGCTTTCGCTTTGTAAGACTTTCATCAGACTTTTGAGCCACTGACTACTTGTAAGGACTGTCAGAGTCCGAGTGTTTCTATAAATGACAGCCAGGACCAACAGCTCAACGTGCTGCAAACGTTCGATGCAGAAATGTGTTCGCCATTGACCAGTTTTTTCAATCTTTTACTTATCTCGATTCATTTTGGTCTAGACCTATAATTATCTTGATGATGTTACTATATATAAATACGTTACGTATGCAGGTACTTAGATAGTTGTATCAATTTGTACCGGAAGACAAAAACTTGTGGCTACCTATTTAATATTGCAGCAGAGTATTTGCATGGTTAAGCTGTTCAAGGTTTTGCCTCAAAATACGATGGAAGACCGCTTTTTATATTATGTTTTGAGGAGTCTAGCAGTACTTGGGTGTAAAATAAGTGATCTCATTGAACTTTCGAAAGAGATTTTTTTCTTAGCGAGTCGATGGAATAGCAATATAAAGAAACTAGGCGATGTCTGTGGCTTCACCCGCGTAAAATTATATACTAAAACTTTCCTCTTGAATCACTCTATCTACTAAAAAAACTCGCGTTAAAATCCGTTGCGTAGTTTTAAAGATCTAAGCATACATAGGGACAGACAGACGCGACGGGAGACTGTGTTTTATAATATGTAGTGATTGGCGACTTGCAGATTGGCACGACGTAATTTGTTGTCGTGGTATGGGCATGTACCTAATGCAGAGGAATGAGGAAAATGTGGTGAAGAAAGTTTTGAGTTAAAAGTGGATGGGAAATACCTAAGAAACGATGGATGTACTGTGTATAGGATGATATTGCACGAAAAGAAATGTCTGATGAGATGACGAGTAATATATAGAAGTATGGAAGAAAAAGAAATGCTGCGCCAAGCACAAATAAATTGGGAAAAGGGTAAGGGAATGATGGTGAGCTCCATACGGTTAGACTGAGTGCCGAACCGACATAACCGACACAAGACTAGGCAAAAGTCTGTAAGCAAATCACGAAATTAGACATATAGTTACCATTAAGCATGAAGGACTACCTATACTATGTCTACAGATATGTGCCAAATCTATGCTATCTTATCAGTGGCCTTGCCTTTATCTGGGTGTTATCATCTTCCTACTCCATTGTAATTATGTTTAGTTATATGAATGTACGTATATGACAGTAGTTACATTGTAGACTTTTAGATTACCCAGCACAAAATCCAATGTCGATCGATTATGAACTTAACCACCAAAATTTTAGAGTGCCGATATAGACCTAGAATTTCAGAAAATTGCCCAACGGTTGGTCGACTTCTCACGTGACAAGAGGTCAAAGAGATCAACACTGCCATCCAACGTGGCAATGCTGACAGCCTTCTGGGCACTTCGATTGTGATCTATCTAACGAGATCGAAATATTGTCAACTGAACATACTGCTTACAATATAACGCATTATTTTTCGGTAGATTGTAATCTAACGAAATGAATTGCGACCGGCGACGGAATTATCTCTGCCCCCATAATCGGGATTTGGAGCACGCCCACGTTAGGTTAGTTAGGTTCCTTCACGTGGAGACAGAAATAGTTTTAAACTCCTATTTAATAACCCTATTTAACTTTACGTAAACCTAAGTAACCGCAAACCTAAGTAACTTTACGCAAAAATTTTTGGTTGGGAAACCACTTTTTTTGGTATCAAAAATCACGTTTTGGGGTATAACTCAATGTAACGCGCTCAAAACATTGTACTGATGGCTGGATTGAATAGTACGAGGTTCGTGGAATAACAACTTGTATCTTGCATCTCTTAAATCTTGCAATAACAACTTGTATTTAAAAAAATCTTGTCAAAAGGTTTGTAACTTTGACCCCCAATATCTCCGCAACTAGAAGGTTCCCAGGTATGGTGTAGAACAAAAAATGATCGCAATGACGGGGAGAACAAGTGCCTTTCGGCTTCGTTAAGAGGTGTTTTACACGCTTTATAACTGAGGTATTGCAGAGAGTAATCACAGATCAATGGTATGACTTAAAGGTAATGGCAACGTCAATATGTTGCCAACAACTTCAAGTCATAGAAATAAGTGTGATTTTCGTAAAGCAAGTTTTAGCACTGATTGTATAAGTCTGTAAATACCATTGATATTGTGTTTTATATCAAGTTCAAAGGTCAGCAGAGTTGAGAGTTGTATGGCCGGAATATTTTATCAGCAAACTAATAATATAAATGCGAAAGTTTATATGTGTGTATGTTTGCTACTCTAAACATGGATCTAAAGGATGAGAAAAATAATTTTCACTAGATCCATCATGGATATGGCCAATGGATCTTTTGAAAATGATCCCTTCTACGCAAAAACTACTGAACGGATTAGGATTAAACTTTACACACGAATAGTTTATAACCAGGATTAACACCCAGGATACTTTTGATCCCAGTAATATGAGCCGGTGGGACAATTATTGAACTCGCTATTAAGCTAGTTAATTATAAGATGAAGACGGAAGATCGCAATGATTTTGTTCGTCAAGGTTGATCCACTCATATATCCTTTTTTTGCTAAAGATATTATTTCACATTCACACATTAATCAGTTTTTGACAGTACATAATAATATGTGTTTTTTACTATCATAGATCTTTCAATGTTTTTTTAAAGATCTCCCAAAGAGTTTGCTCTTCGGGAATCATCGTTTATGTTCGGAAATACGAACGCGTCTTGGGGAGATTTCCAGCCTTTATTTTTGTGTTAGCTCTTTTTTTAATAACCTGTACCAAGTGACTTTTGCCATGTAACTTAGTACTTATTGAAATCAATGTAAATAAGCTCACAGTCATAGGATGCATTCATATCTAAATGCACATAAAAATACTGGTGTTCCAGGGCAGCCCTCCAAATTCAAATTTTCCAACGTTTGTTGCAATTTGCAGGGCAGTGCCAAGTTGTACGCTGATGAAAACATTGTTCGCGGCTGCAAGACAATATGCAGTCACAGAATTATAATCATCAAAATCATCAAGAGAACCCTTTTTTTTATTTTTTTTTGGGGTCGGAAATCATCAAATGACTTCTCCCACTCTGGGCGGAGCGGGAGGGAGTGTCAGACTCTTACTGACTAAAACCCATCCATGTTCCTTCCTCGCCCTTTATGTTCCGGGGCCGCGGTATCTCTTTCGAACAGGCCCGCAGCCCCGGCAGGCTTCGGCCCTTGCGGGCTCCTCCCCTTATGCTGACATCTCTTTGAGGCGCGCGTGGAACACGAACGCGCCGTCGACACGGCCTGTCGTCGTCGTTAGACGGACGGACGGCTAGCTAGGCCATAGCCAACCGTCCACAGGCCCGCATCGACGGTGGATCAAGACAACCCTCAAAGTTCATAAAAGTCGAGGAACGACTTTGACCGTAAAAAAGTCGTTTCTCGTCTTTCATGAACTTGGAGCGCTGCACCGATGATTCTGATGACTACAATTCTGCTACCACATAGTCACAGCCGCGAACGGTACTCTCACCAACAACCCAACACTGGCCCGAAAATTGTAAAAAAACCCAAGAAAAATTGAATTTCGTGGGCCACCCTGACGCTTTCACCTTAAAACTGAAAACATTTTTGAAGCTTTTGTCAGGCTGTCTGTTTGTTATTAAACGGTTTTATTTAGCTCACCCCGTTTGTTTTTATGGTTAATCTCCGAAACCGCTGGACCGATTTTGAATGGTTTTTTACTGGCATATAGCTGGTGTTATAAAGATTCTTCTATTATTTTAGAAAAAGGATTAGGACTATGTGTACAAAATAAACCCTTGATTGTTAGCAAAAGTGAAGTCTTCTCATTTTCTAAAACGTTAAGTGTACCTAGGTACACTTAACGTTAACGTTAACGTTACGTTTGAGAGCAACCAACGATTGATTTATCTTACAAGACGAACGCGTTAATAGATTTCTGAGAATACTTATAAATACCTAACACATGTACCGTGCCGAGTTAACCTTGATGAGTTGAGCCATAGTGCTAATAAGTATAGTCAATAATACATAAAATCAACCGCCAAAAAAATATGAGAACGACAATTTTTTGCCAAAAATACTTATTATTTTGACTAGGTACATCGTGAGCTCGTGGCTAAATTCACAGCCTCTCGTTTTGATCTTTATGTTAAGGCGGAGGTTTCTTGAAAACGGTCCAAAAGGCGGTTTTTAAAAACAGTGTATCTCTAAAACTGTAAATAATTTCGACAAATAAAAAAAACCTTAATATTTTGAAGTCCTTTTTGCATACACTGATGGAACTCAAAATATAATTTGACAAACTTTAATGCACCAAAAAAATCTTCAAACATACCTCTTAATTTTCTTTCAAAGCAGTTTAGCCATTTATTGACAATGATAATTATATTTAAAAATATAACATAAAAGAAGAACGGTCACGTCCCATATAAAAAAAACCCAGATCCGACAGAAAAGTGACATATCTTAGTTTTTTTGTTATTATTTATATAATCATATTATATAGTTTTTATATTCGAAATCAATGGCTAACACCAAAATATTGCCTTATGTTTTTGTTCAGGGTTTACACTAAAAAAATACAAAATGCCTACTTATCTACACAATTCGTAATGTATGTAACTCACGATAAATAGTTATGGGATGTATCCAGGAGACCTGGAGATACAGCTGTATTATATAATTTTTGAACTCCTAGTACAACATTCAACTTAGGATTTTTTTTTAAGGTGGTTTAAAATCATCTAATGACATCTCTCGCCCTTGGGTGGAGCGAGAGGGCGTGTCAGACTCTTACTGACTAAAAAAAAAAAATAACTTAAATTAAAATAACTTCCTATATGAACATTATTTTTTATTTTTTTAATACATCCCATAACTACTTACTTTTCTACGTCATTTAGTTACGTATATTTACGAATTGTGTAGATACGTAGGCATTTTGTACTTTTTTAGTGTAAAGCCTGAACAAAAACATAAGGCAATATTTTGGTGTTAGCCATTGATTTCGAATATAAAAACTATATAATATGATTATATAAATAATAACAAAAAAACTGAGGTATGTTACTTTTCTGTCGGGTCTGGGTTTTTTTTGCCTGTTCTTCTTTCAAATGCTAAACTACATCTACTGATGGATTATTTATTATTAAATAGAAAATAAATGAATTAGAAAATACTCATTTCGCACTATTCGGCCCGCAGTGACTGAAGTAACAACCACTTTGTAGTGCAAGCTAATTAGAACTTTATTCTTACAGTATTTCAAACGAAGTTTGAACCACCACAAATAGAGTTGCTTATTTAGCTGATGTCGTCGCCATAACTGGCCCTTGCCTGGGTTTGTCCAGGGACGGGTGACTACCGCCCATTAGAGAAAGAGGAAAGCAAGCACGTTAACCCAACGCTAAACGATTAGGTTCAAAGCAGATTGGGAAATATTTAATGGCCTAATTTGTCAGCTTTCATGAGTATCACCGAGTATCACGTGAAGTTGGCCGCAAGCGCGATCCGCATTCTTAGTTGGCTTTGCATATTATCTTGTTGTATTTAAAAAGCAAACGTAATATCCCCACGGAAACTACTAGAATGTATTAAAGAGATAACGGTTTTTCCTATTATTAGCAGCTTTTTTTCAGGATTTTTATCGTAATTGGTGATAGAGCGATAATATGAACGATAAACTTTGATAAGATATCTTCAAAACACCGTTTGATGTAGGTATCATTATGGCCGCTGAGATTCACGAATTGTGTCTGAATTAAATGCCATGAATGAGTTTAATTCAACCAACTTTTATATGCAAGCGGGAATATGTAGAACTAAAATAAGTGATCCAAGCATAGATATTAAACAGTTTTTATATTTCTATGGTAGGTACCTACCAACTGTACCAAGTTTGACATATCGATGCATTTTGTTGAAGTGGAAACTTCTAGGCGCGTTGAGTAGGTACCCTTTGGGTGAACAAAAATCATGAAACTCGCGTCATCGTCACCGAACGCTTTGGCAAAATCAACCATAGACAGGTTTAGTTCTTGACTCAAAAACACCCTCGCCTACGGCTCGTGTGTTAATACCGCCTTGAACTACAATAACAATCTTTCTCCACTTGTATCAAAGTGTACTATTTTGCCTTTGCAACATGCCACTCCTCTGTTGCGTTGCCAAAACGGCACTAACATTTTGAATTATAAAAAAACACGCGCCGCGACCGCCCAAAGATTCTTGTAAAAGGATACGCAATATTCCGTCATTTTAATTTTCCTTAACCAGACATACCAGTATGGCATGCCTGCAAAAACAGAAATAAATCAAGCCGGCAAGAATGAATCATTAGACGGCATCCTCAAGTGGAATAAAATCAAATAATTTACATTTGCGTCATCATAACAAGCTGGGCGCTATCGTAGAAAAAACCTGTCCAAGAATTTTATATAACTGTGCAAATAAAAATGATTAAGAATAGCGCCATCTAGCGTCGAATAGGAAAAACTATCGAAAATGTCAAAGTTTGTAAGGCTTTTGGATTTTCCCGCCTTTTTTTGCTGTCAAATCTATCTATTCGCCACGAAGTTCATAATCCACTCCTTAAATTATTAATGTCATCTAGTTTTTGCGCTAAAATGAAATATAATAAGGAAGGATGTGATAAATTAAAAAATTGCATGACTTGCTTCATTATTCGAGATCCGAGAACCCAATACTTTACAACTTTTTGTAACTCTCAAATCGGTTGTTTTTTCAACAATCAGCGCTAACACACGTGTTCGTGCAAGAAATACTGTACTATCAATAAAAAACATAATACACTAGTAAATAAGTAGTTATGTACTAGTTATCTACACGAGTTGGGACTTGTATCTGTGAGGAACTGCGCAGCAACACGCGAAATATTTTTGTCTGCAACAACGTCTTAATTTCTTCAAATTTATACATATATTTTGGAGCTTATTTACCTACACACACGAGTAAGTTTTTAGCATGATTTAATAAGTTTTAGCAAGTAGGTGAGATAAAACTAAAATGGAAACGGGAAAAGAATCATTAGAATCGCGAACCATTCACCTTTTTCGACGTTTTATAAGTGCCCATCTAGGCCTATGTGAAATAAAATATTTTGTTTTTTTTTTTATTATTTTGAATCGCTCGTCCTAAAACAACGTCCAAGTAGGTACGAATCGGACTCGCGCATCGAGGGTTTCGTACAATAATGTAGTAGGGGTACCTTTTTAATTTTGTTTTTATTATGTTTTCTTGTTATACAAATACACATTCATGGACAGTTGAAATACATATTCAGTGAAAACTTGCTGATTTTTTTTCGTAGTTCGTTGAATTTGCTGAGTTGATCTGTCGCTTGACGTCCCGGTCTACTTGGCCTTTCTTCTGAACAAGCGACCAATTTCGCAGTTTTTTCAATTTTAAAAGAAGGGTTTGGGGTATTATTCAAAAACCTTGTATTTTTATGTTTAACAGTTTTTGAGAGCACGTACGTATAGCTAGAATTATTTTACTGTGTATGTGTTATCAATATCAATGCATGCAACTTTTATTGAATTCCGAAAACTCATTTTTAAACCCAGATAAAAATCTAAGCCAGTCAGCAAGATGGTGGCGAATCTAACTGCTCGGAGAATTGTCATGATTTCAACACAGTATTGCTAGATAACACCAGTGTTTTGTCAGAACAAATCATTCATTTGATTTTAGTTATCACTTTGGTTAACGTTTAAAAAGTAGTATCCGACCGAAGCAGGAGTTTCGGCCAGAACTGAAATTAAACCTTCGGCCCTGGTCCCCGTTTTGGCCGAAACCGAAACTTATTAAAACATATAAAATTGAACATTTTTGCGTACCTATTTTTACACATAATCAAACAGTGTCATCATCATCAATCATCGTGTTAATTAAATTAAAAAAAAAACAGTAGTAAACAAAACTTTTATTCATTTATTATGTAACAGCATCGAAGTCAGCTGAACAACGCATGATATTTCACAAATACCAAGTTTCGGCTGAGCCGAATTTTCGCCCAATGATTGGCCGAAACCGAAACAATAGCCGAAACGAAAGGAGACAATTTTTTTTGTTCGAGGATTAGTTTCCCACATAAATTCTAGCATATATAATAATGAAACTTACATTGATTTCTTCCTTATAACCTCTAGATTCCAGTGGTTTAATTAGCTTAGCATTGTCTAAACGGAATAAATGCGAAAAATCTGCAAAAACACTTACGAAAACCAAAATAAACAGAAAAAGTAAATGTCAAAATAATGAAGTTGTCTGTCAATCACAAAAAAAGTGGGTTTATAACGTTTCATGCCACGTTGATTGTTTAAACCACCTATGCGATTTTAGTGTAAACCTATAAAATGGCATTAAAAATGCTCATAGTTTAATAATATTTATTTTTACATTCTTTCTGATTCTATAATAATTATATAGCACATATGGTTTCCAACGGATAGGTACCGTACTTTTTTTAGTAAACAGAAAAACGCCCCTATTCACGTAAGTCTTTGCTGTCAAATGACATTGACCACAACAGGAATGATTTGACTCGCAAAAAAATATCATAACATAGCTTATTTATTATGATTTTAAGATTCCGTTTTCATTTCTACGAAATATTTCCTTTAAAACCATAGTAAAATAGTTACTTTTTTTTGGTGTTATTATGAATAATAAATGCAACGACCAGGTGGGCCCAAAAAAAACTATCTCCTTTCTTGACCAGAAATTGCCGAAATTGAAACCAATTGGTCCCAAAAAAAAAACGTTCTCCAATTACGGCAAGCTAAACTGTGAAAGGTTTGAGGTGTTTTCACAATTATTTTACCTGTGAAAGCTTCACTTGTGGCATAGATAGCGTTGAAGTGATTCAGTATCGGGAACAGGGTCCTAAGTACTGGTGGTCAGAACTCCAGAGAAGGGATATCCAAAAGTACCGCTTTCAGAATCAAAAATCAAAATCAATCAATCAATCAAAGCATTTATTTCAAGTAGGCCAATAACAGGCACTTTTGAATTGTCGAAACAAAGATGAAAATTAAATGTAGCTACAGTCCCATTCACAAGACATAAAAACTGTGAAAGTACTGTAGTTGCCCATTCCCTAACGTAGATCTCTATGGAGAAGAACGGGCAAGAAACTCCATGGACACTCTTTTTTTAAATCAAATAATTGTTACAAAATCTTGGTTACATCATTCATGTTGAGATGGTAAATTATGTGAGAACAATGTAGCAAGATGTGCACGTTAAAAGTGTCCATAGTAAAAACAAAATAATTCTTTCAAATAAGCCATGGCAACTAAGAAATGACCAGTCACGAACATGACGCCCTTGAGAATCAAGCCCTTGATCCAACTGCCCAACGAGAGCCTCCTCCAAATATTGGTCGAAGCTCTTGGCAATTGCTATTGACTGGCACAACTATCAGAACAATAATCACTGTGTTTACAGCCCACAATATGTCGACAACCTCGCGGTCCCATTCAAGAGTAGTAAGTAGTCTATGAAATAGTGTTTGATAACATCAATATTACGTCTTGGTGAAATCTTTCATCTGAAATGGTATCAGTTCAGGGCCTCGATTCTGCTATTACAATAGTGTCAGAGTAGTCGATCATTGATTTCATAATGATCAAGTTCTGTCTAATAATGGCGCCATTATGACTTTTCACTGACACTCCATTGAAAGAAATGTCATAGAATGATAATCTCGTACATGAAATCTGGCATGAATAAATGTTCTCATTTAGTAGTACATTTCGAAAACCATTTGTACTAAGGGTTTTATGATAATGACAATACGACAATGCCATTAAAACACATTTTTATTTCGAGACCATTGACCAACCATTGTGAATTTAACAGATTACGAACTTTAAGCAAAATGACAATGGGATGAGAATGGAATCGTGTTGGAGTGACGAATTTATTAAAATAGCAGAATTAGGCCCCTGTTCTGAATTCGAATTTTCGATACAATGACAAAGCAAATTTTTGAATTTATTTCGTCATGATTATAGGTCCTACATTGACTCCCGTTCTATAAATAAAGATGATTGTTTATGCTTCTAGAGTAGACATTTTGCAAATCATCTCTTTGATAACGTTTTATACGTAACCGCTCTATTCGACCGATAGGTATAATCTAAAACAAATATCCATTACTTAATAATCTTGTTATTATAATATTATACTAGCTGTTGCCCATGAAGCATTGTCCGCGTAATTTTTTTATAAAATAGTACGTCCCTATTTGAATCAGATTTTGTCAACAATTTCAGGAGTTTCATTTTTTGCACGAAACACAAAACCTTTTTCTAGAATAAAAGTAAAACATCAGCTATCTGTCAGTCCAATCAAAATCGATCCAGCCGTTTCGGAGATTAGCCGGAACCGACGGACAAACGAAAAAAAAAAGGTTTTTTGTTCCGTATATACTTTGGTAAGTACAAACAGAGGCTTCATTTTTACTCATTTGTATAGATAACAGCCCGTTATTTACTTTTCTCAAAAATGGTATGTAATGTTGACATAACATCTCTAAAAAGTATCCAGAAAGTGAACTCTACCGGAGACTATTCACAACTGTCCGGTAAGAAGCGAGATTTTAAATTTGGAATCTCCTACTGTCCAGTAAGTAAGTATGTACCTAATTTACTTACTGGACACTTGGTCATCCTTCATCTCTTTTTTTTTTATGGCTTCGCACGGTTTAGGTCATCCTCTTTAGATCTGCTTAGAAAAAAAAAACATAGTACCAGACACAGATTAGAGTTTAGCCATTATAACATGGTTAGAGGGAGGCTCCAAATATATATCTATCTCTTTTTGGTATGACATTTTATGAGATACATAATATATTTTGGAGCCTTAAACATCCATTTTATTGTCTGTGACACTTTTTTTTTTTTTTTTTTTATGGGTCTGTGACACATAACGCGACGCAGAAAAAGTATGCACGTTGCGTTTTGTACTTAGTAATGTTGTAGAAGTATAGTGTGGGATTTTATGTTTGTATTTAGTCATTTCAGTTTATAAATCATGTTGGATTAAAACTTTCCATTCTAAAATTAACATGGAGTTTCAAAAACAATAATTTACATTTTTTACTAAAACATTCATGTAATGTAAAAATAGAACAATGTTTAAATTTGTTGTTAAACTTTCTTTCATTTTTGAGAAAAGCATTATACAAACCTCAACCAGTAAGAAAGCCATCCTGGCCTCGTATATAACCGGACCTCACCTGCGGTTCGGTCCGGTTAACTCATACTCGGCCAGGAAGGCTTACTTACTGGATTCTGCTGTAATGTACTATTACGTGTCCTCTTAGATTTGTTGACGTACAAATTACTTTAATTAGGTAATAGAGTTTCAACTTTATCGCTGAAGCATTAGATTCAAGATTCATTGTTTTTTTATTATTTATTTATGGTTTTTGACATATAAAGTTTAACCGATTTAGTGAGCAGTTGGACAATATGTACTTATTTTAAAAAAATCTATATCCCCACATACGGTCGCTACGCCCACATTTCGAATTTATACAGTTGCGTGCTTGAGTTTACAAACAGAAATTCCTCGAGCAAACCCGGAAGTCAGCATAACTACCAATATGTATCTATCTGTAGACTGTTGGCCAAATTATGTTTTTTTTTAAGATAAGATAAGATGTATTTATTTCTGAGTATGTATGGTACATTATGATCTTAAAATTAGTCAGTTTCACATACACTACCGTTACCGGTGTAGAAATATTAAAATTAAATTAACTTACAAAGTGACCAAGTATGAATAAAATATCAAAATTTAGTAGTTTTACCCATTCCTTAAAAAAAATATTAGTCTTTTACTTTTTAGGGTTCCGTAATTATTGTGTCATGGCATGGACTGATGGGTCATATTACTTACTTAAGCTACACTACCTGTCTGTGCGCCTGTCATAGACGATATTAATTAAAGGTAAATAAAAAAAACAGATTTAATTAAAAATACGTCTTCCCGTGATGGTTTGAATCTTTTTATTACTGTAATAATAAAAAAAAAACTTTTTAAACATTGTACGATGATACGGAACCCGTGTGCGAATCCGACAAGCACTTTAGCGGTTTTTTTATCTGTGCTGTGACGCAAAATCTACCACAGAATAAAAATATCAGTTGATAAACGGAGCACTGCCCTTGAGTTTCATGTCTGATTGTTATCAGTCAATCATATCTGCTCGCTGTTTGTTTTAGTCGCAAAAGATTACGTGTATATTATTTATGTACCTACGTATCAGGCAAAACTTCAAATCAGTTAAAACTAGTTCTGACCGGTGAAAACCAGTAATTGTCAGTCTCCTGTTATTTTAAAATAACAGCTTTTTACGAGTACTGAATGCAAATGAATTTAATATAACCTGGATTAAATATCATAGGATACTTTTTATCCCGGTAGTAAGATCCCATGGGACAATAATTAAACGTAACGCGGGCGAAGCCGCTGGCAGAAGCTAGTAAAAAATATATGACTTTTTTCTGTCGTTTGATTCGGTTAATCTCCGAAACGGTTAGACAGATTTTGATCTGACTGTCACTGGCAGATAACTGACGTCATAAGTAGTTATTTCGGCTACTTTTATTAATTAAAAAGGATTAGGATTCCGTGTAAAAAATTAAAACCCTTGAAATTACAACATCCGTTTATTCGGTACCGCCTCCAGTGTCACTCACACACAAGTCACAACTCTATTTTGTTCCCGACTAACGAAACTCACCGTGTCTGAGGCCCTACTCTCTAACGCTTCGTCTGTATATTCGGATCCATCCGTCTCTCTCACTCGCACTCATCTGCAGACGTGCGCGATAGAGACAGATAGATCCGAATATACGGAAGAAGCGTTAGGGAGTAGGGTCTCTGCTCTCGAAGCTTTTTCGGCACTTTTTAGGGCTTCGTAGTCCTGACAAGGAACCCTAAGAGTGGTTTCGCACTAAATCCGATCCGCATCCGATCCATGCCCGTGAAAATATACTACAATACAAAATCGGATGACGGAAGCCGGATCTAGTACGTAAACTACCGTAGAAATAGTTCTAGGAATACTCCGGACCGGGTTCGTTTCGGATTCGGATTGACCATAGTGCGAAACCGCTCTAATAGTTTCGTGATATCCGGCTGTCTGTCCGAGGTTTTGCTAACAGTCCGTTAGTACTAGAAAGCTGTAATTTTGTAGCGGTGTGTGTATTAATTACGCCGACAAATTGGTAAAACAAGTTCTGGAAATGATATAAAGGGTAGTTCCTCTACATGTGGAGCGGGGATGGGTTTTTTTTCGTCGTATTTCCCGTCATGTGCGGGTTGCCAACACTATCTTTCGATTTAAAGCTCCATTTAGGAAAAATTCGCACTTGGTCGGGTATTTACTTAATTGAACCACTAGATTCTTAGCTACGAGAAAAATACCTTGGTCTCGATTGAAACCAGTCAAAACAGTTTTTGACCGATTCACTGTTTTAACTGTAACGCCTACTTGTTTTGATAAGAAAAGGCTGTAGATTTTAAAGGTTATGTGCTGTTACTATACGGTGCTGTATTTATACGGAAATTACCTTCGGTAAATTTGGCGTTGCATGTTATGATTGTTATCACGATTTTCAGAACAGATGTTATGGAACTTAGCTTCTAGGTAATCACAGTAGGTTGATCAGACATGTGCATGTTTTTTTATCTTTAACATAATCTATAGGTACCTAGATCATGTTAAAGATAACTTATCAACACGCCAGTAATCCTCAAAAGGGTAGGCAGAGGTCTACCTTAAGGCTGATGCTCCAAAGTAGCCGGTTGGAGATTATGGTAGGGTAGCAAAAAAGTGTTATTTGCGCAAATCGTTTATTTTCTTGCTTCTATCGTATAAAACAGCTAAATATAAGGCTAAAAGTCTCTTAGTGTTTTTTGTCTCCGACTAACCGTTTGTCGTAAAAACGATGTCGAAGGGATCCATAGAACTGTGGCCAAGTACGCGCGAGCCGAGCGAGCGAAGCGAGTGCTGACGTGGGCAGCAGCCAGCGAGCGCTACCGTCTTTTTTAACAGTGCCCCTAAGACGACACCTTCATTTACTAGTCAACAACTAAACCTGAATCTCCTCCCGCAGGTAACCACCAGACCGCGGAAGCTTGCAGACAAGATGCTGTTAGACGAGGTGATGCCAACGATGAGGAGCCTCAGTCCTGACCCTGAGGACATGGCGGCCGTGACCAGGAAGTGCAACAATACCCTGGTGAGTATTCTCTTGTTGCTTATGGTAGTGGCTAGGAGATGGAGAGCGATGGAAAGAAGAAAATACAAGGTGTTAACAATAAATAGAAACCATGTCTTTGGGAATTACCGATAAAAGTGTAAAGTAGAGATCCGCTACGGCTACCGTAGCGGATCGGTTCGAGTGCTACGGAGCGATAGGTGACGGTCACGCGAGTTCCATGATTTTTATTCACTCAAAAAGCTAAAAAGTTTTTACTTCAAAAATATCATGTATTCGACGCAGCGGTACGGACGGAACCCTTCATACGCAGATCCGACTCACACTTGGCCGGTTATTTTCTTCACAAGTAGCGCCACCTAACTATTGTTTAAAGTTGTCGCTACTAAAGCAGTTGGAAAATGATTAAATTCACAAAAACTAACGAAACCTAATGTCCAAGTCCATCCGGTTGTGTGTGAGTCGTAGAAATAAAATTTATTGTTTTTTTCTATTTTTATGTGAAAATCTTAATGCGGTTCACAGAATACATCTATTTAACCAAGTTTCAACAGCATAGTTTTTAAAGTTTCGGAAAAAAGTGGCTGTGACATACGGACGGACCGACAGACAGATAGACATGACGAATCCATAACCAAATGGCAAAAAACGGAACCCTAAAAACCACTTTGTTTAACACTTGTATGTTTAAAAGCACTTACGGAATAGGAAAACCACAGCCAGTCACAAACAGTACTCGCGTTAAACATTTTGTTTACAATATTGCGCGCCAATTTATTTACAATTAAATTGGCGCTTTTTTATCTACTCTATGGTCATGGCCGCAGACATTAAAAAAAAGCACAGATTATAATTTCGTTAAAAAACCGGTACAGACCATTTTAAAAGTAAAATAATAATATGGAAACTATAAATTATTCTGATGACTTAATGACATGTTATTATAATAATTTGTTCTTTAGTTTTAGTCTAACCATCAGGCTTACCAAGGGAATCGTATTACTCAGACTAACTGGGTTGTGGATGTCAGATAGGCACTTTAAGCAGTCACTCGCTCCAAGTAAAATACTGGTATTCAGCTGCATCTGGCTAGACAGGAAGCCAACATATTTGATAAAAGGGTATGGCCTTGAAATCCACACCTTTAATTCAACATTTTTACCAGTTTTTGAGTGGTAGTCTAAAAGAAACTTAATTTACTCATGAAGTTGATATCATTTTTAAGTTAGCATGTTACGATGGTGCTGCTTGTTAAGAAAAAATGCATTGATATGTCAAACTTGCTGCATATACATATCCTAGTTCGATGTTTTCCCGCCTGCACAGATGTTGGTTGCAGTGTACCTATAATAGGTGTAAAACACCTCTTAACGAAGCCGTAAGGCACTTGTTCTCCCTGTCATTGCGATATTTTTTTGACGTGACAACGTCTTATAAATTGGTTTGCCGGGTGACACTTCAAGAAACTGCGTTACGCTCCGCTCACGTTATGCGCTCACAATGAGAGCGAGTGAGAGGCACGCGTCCGAGAGAGAGAGTGAGAGAGATAGGCATACACACCGGTTCATTTTTTGTTCTACACCATACCTGGGAACCTTCTAGTTACGGAGTTATTGGGGGTCAAAGTTACAACTTTTTGACAAGTTTTTTTTTGTTAAATACAAGTTTTTATTATATGACTTTAAACATCTCCACAAACTCCATAGGTACTATACAATGCAACCATCAGCACAATGTTTTAAGTGCGTTACATTGAGTTTTACCATAAAACATTATTTTTCACCCCAAAAAAAAAGTTGTTTCCCAGTAATTACTTTTTCGTAAAGTTACCTACTTAGTTTGATGTACAGAATGCTTGCTTGGTTGACGGCTTCGTGATAAGGTTTTTACACCCTAAAAAAGGTACACACATCACATTGAGCGACAAAACATACAATTCAACATAATTGGATACAGAACAGAAGCCGACCATGACATTGAGGCCTTGATAGCTTCAAATAGCCTGTGATTTTATAGCCACGTTGTTTTATAATGATACCTCTCAGTAATAGACCCAGCGCAATAGGGAATATGCAAGAAATACAAAACTCTTTTTATCCTACTTCCTACTAATTCCTACTTAATATTATAAATGCGAAAGTTTGTGAGGATGGATGTATGTTTGTTACTCTTTCACGCAAAAACTACTGAACGGATTTGGATGAAATTTTGCACACAGATGGTTGGTGGTTTACAACCTGGATTAACACATAGGATACTTTTTATCTCGGTAGTAAGATCCCATGGGACAATTTTGAAACTTCACGCGGGCGAAGCCGCTGGCAGAAGCTAGTTTATTATAAATGCCTTGTATTGGCGCTTATAAACATTATGGTGCGCATGTTTAAGTTTCTAAAACATCACTTATTTTACAACTTATTGTTATATGTAGCGTGTTTTTGGTGAGACGGAACGCACTCTCAAAACACGTCGTCCTCGATAACGGCGGTAGTGGCATCAAAATTCGTAATGTCAAAAAATAACTTTTAATTGAAATGTAGGTAAAGTTGCACTACGATTTTATTATAATGTCCTTATCGCAATTTTTGCTTGATCAAAGCACATAAAATTACTTTATTAATGTCAACAAAAATAGATGCAAACGAGGTAGATTTTTATAAATGACGTCAAAGTATGATCGCGACAATCACGGACGTTTGAACTGTCATAGAAAATTGCAGGAGTTAAGCCCTAAGGCTACCCACTGACCAAGTATTATTTTTAAGTGACAAGCAGTAGTTGATATTAACTTTTAATACTTTTCTTGAATATCGAAATATCGCGGATAAAAATATCGACGATATATCGATAATTGTTTGGAAAAATATCGATATTTCGATATTTTTTGCCCACGCCTAGTTTACCAACAGAGACCGTCTCGCTCTCATCTGACCTTCTATGCTTCTGTCATTGGGACGAATAGGAAAAATAATGTCATCGTCTCCTTTAGAAACGGTTTTAAATTGCCATTTATATTACCTATAGGAGATGATAGTACTTGATCTAGCCCCATCCATCCCCGAAAGGTTCATAAATTAAAATGTGCCCTGTCAATTTCACTCAAATTCCAAAAGAACAATGCATCACTGTGAAGACTGATTACATAAATAATGATAACATCGATAACAAATGCACGTGCATTGCGTGTCAGCGGCCATTGATAAACGAAAACGTCAACCCGCCATTTTATATAGAGTAGTTTTATCATTCTCACAGTCATTAATTATCTACAGTTCAAAGATTAGAAGTGTTCATGATACTACAGCGTGTAGTGGGCAAAGGTCGGAATAGAATATAATTTAAAGTTGTTCGATTGATCTTGATTGAGCAGTGATTTTTTTTTGACATTTGACATTACGGTTGCGTTGGCGGGAAAATAGAAAAAGCGCGGGCTGGCTTGACTTTTTATTTTGTCGATTGTCGCTGGTCTTTTTTTTTTTAATTATTTTTATCTTAACCTACATTGGACACTTCTAATCAACAAGGAGTTAAATTGGGGTACCTTAAACACCAGTCAATGACGTATGTCAAAATCTTAGAATCATAATTCATCATGCACTGCTGACCCACGCAACTTTGTCTGCGTCACGTTGAAGAGAAAAAGCCCACAAAAGGAATAAATATTCCCCGTTTTGACGTGACAACGTCTTAAATTAGGTTGCGGCTGGGAGTCACTTATGAAAAAGTGTAACGCCCGGTAACGTTACGATGAGTCACCGAACGAGAGAGAGGCCCGCCGAATGCCTTGCGTCTCTCTCCCACTCAACTATGACGTTGTCACGTAAAATCTTCGCCCGTAAAACCGACTTTACAGGCAACCATTTTTTGCAACAATTTAAATTTATGGTCCGCTCCTATTGGTTGTAGCGTGATGTTACATTCAATATTATTAACTTCTGCCAGTGCCTTCGCCCGCGTGTAGTTTGCAATTTGTCCCATGAGATGTTACTACCGGGATTAAAGTATCCTATGTGTTAATCCAGGTTATAAACTATCTTTGTGCTAAATTTTGATCCAAATCCGTTCAGTAGTTTTTGCGTGAAACAGTAACAAACATCCATACATCCATCCATCCATACATACTCACAAACTTTCGCATTTAAGTATAATATTAGTATACTTAATTAGTATAGATTTGCGATAAACGTCATGTTGTTAAAACGGAAAACCGTGCTTATAAATACAGGGCTTACGGAAAAGGGATTGAGTCATTCACTCAGCGGTCAACTTCACTACGTAGCGAAGGTTACGAGTTGCAAACTGAGATTCATTGATAATACACTAAGTATTATAATACAAGCTGAGATTGTACACACCTACCAACATTATTTTGATATCTCTATATAAATAAATAAACACACTTTCTTGAACTAAAGGATCTTGTAGGTACATTGAAACAATGGATGGATCCCAAAAATAAAACTTATCAATTACGGAATTTTCATAATATTATGCAATATTGCGCAATTCCATCAGTAGTTCCGAAATGTTTAAGTAGATGGCGCTGAATTAAACTCTCTTTGATGGTCCTATTTATACTATAGTGAAAATTAAGTTTTAGTGTAATATTGTTTAAATGATTAATGACACCCAAAGACGAACAGAAGTTTGCAATTATTCATAATTTTATAATCATAATCTGTTTGTCATAATTATAATAAAACTTAGATCATAACATAACCCATCTACAAACTGTCTGAAAGTTTAAATAAGATACGTGTACATTGTTAAAATCATGTCTTGAAAATACCTTGAGGCTTCAAAAAAAACAAAATTAGGTACATTATTTTCGTTAAAACGTCAAAACGTTTTCAGCGATTGTACAGCCATCTATTGCCCAGTAGCAGCTTTGTTTACACATCGGTTTGTAAAGTAGTGCAGCTACTCTATAACAGATGGCGCTGTCACCAAATAGCATTCCATGTCTGAATAATTTCTTTCATTAAATATATTAAAATTCCTAGTAAAAATAGCATTTTCGAATAAAATATTTTCTACGATAACAATAGATATGTGAAAGGTAACCTTTCGTAATCGGACGGATGTTATCTATAGACCAATAACACCTCTTCGTCTTTTGTATATCGCTGTCCCTCTCCAACTGTCTGCATGACGTGTGCTTTTCACGCTGAGTGTTCGATCGCGGCGAAGTCAGTCACAAAACGATTCTGATGTCGTATGATCTTGTTATTTGATGTTATTTCAACAAATATTACTGCAAATAACCTTCGTATCGAGTTCTAAGTGTTTTTCGCGTAACTAACTTCGATCTAAGTACGAACTTTAGCCGGATATCAGTGTATTACGTGTGTGAATCAAGTGAAAAGTGGAACGTTGTAGAAAACAGTAATTCTTGCTGTTTTCCAAGTGCTTTTACCTGTTTTCGTGGATTATCTTCCGTTATAGGAGTTAACGGAGCGTATCATACCTTTGCTGCAGCAGTCTTTGTGTAAAATAGCACTTTCATTATTTTTTTAACCTATTCGTAACTTGGAACTTTGGAGGTTACCATAATAATTTTTGATACAGGTACATTTAGCGCACCTACCTACGTCAAACTTTTTTTCGTCCAAAAACTATTTGTTTTTTTTTTGTTCATGACAATGTGTAGCAGTGCAAACAACCAATCTTTTTATCGTTTCTTATCGGAATCCTATGAGTCAACTTTAATTTTATTAAATAAGTACGAATTACGCACATTAACACGCATGAAAGCCACAACACTACGACGATTAAAATATACTTTAATGTCTTTTCAGTGGGTCGTCTTAACAAACCTATAATACAAAAAACGCTTGGCTACAAGATTCTAACAAGAAAACAAACGACGTGTTTAATATTTAATTGAGACATAGAATTAAATGAAATTAATAAACAGGTTATTATTCTCAGCTAGATTTTCCTTGTTATTGTAATACCAAACACACATCAAAATTGTTTATTGAAGTGGCTCCATTATTAGTTTTGTTGTGTACACAGTGGGTCCTGATGGTATGACTCCTGCACACAGTGGCTCTTGATGGATAATACAGTAAAAAATAATATAATTATTTTTGTACCAATAAGAGTAGTAGAAAGAACTGCAATTTATTGTAGTCCATTTCTCAATTTAACAAAAGTAAACAAAAAAAAGTTACTTCTCAAACAAAAAAAATCTTGTAATTTGAATACCTGGGGCACCTTAAGTTTCCAACTGGCTGAATATTTAATAGGTATGCCTTTGACATGACTTATCATTGTAATTTATAAATAACACCTTTTTTTTCTACTTAAAAGATACAAATCAGACAAAGATAATTATTGCAAGCTGTTTTTTTTTTAATATTATAGAAAAGGTAAAGTTTGGATGTAGTGTAGTAGTAGACTACATCCACTGATCAACTGATTTGATTCATCACTAATGGGAAAGTAGATTGTATCTCCGAGTGTCATAGGCTATATTCAAAACATTGCTGTGGTATAAATTCGAATCAAAACATGAGAGGTACCACAGGCAAAAGCTAGTACTTTATATTCCCATAATCTCTTTGAGGTAAAATATTTTTTTTAAGCTGGCCTCTTCCTTTATGGTAAGAGGAATTCTAAATTCGAATTTCAACATGTTTATCATAAACAATGTCATACTATAAACCTGCTATAGTTTAACAAAAAGAGTATGCTTTTTCATTAACTGTGGGTTGTGGATGTCAGATAGGCAGTCACTCCATGTAATTAAAAAAACAGTTTCTCACCAGATTGTAAGCAATGACAAATAGGCTTACCTGGAAGAATTTTATCCAGTGACACCTTGAATACTGCCAAGTTACAATCAGGAAACAAACTACAACAAACAAGTCTTAACAGTATGCTTAATTAATGAATGGGAATCATTAGCCATGCACAGCAAGCTTTACCTTTGCAAGTGATGCCAAGGATGTTAACATGAACGCACCTACTATAGCAGTAATCAATATTTATAATATTGACTTTTCATTTCATTTACCATAAAATAAAACATCAGAATTACTATAAAGTACTATAAAGTTAAAAAAACCTGCATTATTTACAAGCTAAGTAAAAAACTTCAAAGCAGGTCAAGGTGCTACGCTGGCTGAATGCTCAGTACTTCTGTGCCTATAAGTAGTATATAAGTTAATATATATTTTGTTTATGGAGTAAAATGGAACTGTCAGCAAATAAAAAATACAGATGTTCTTATTCATAACACAGTTATTTGTGGTGTTAGGTAGTTTCTGCTACCCCCCATAGGAATAAGGCGTAAATTTATGTAATTTGAGCTCTATTAACTTGATGATAAGATAGACAAAGTAACTGAGTCATTCTTACAGTGCTATATTATTTTTACATATTGTAGATTAGATGACAACAATTATGGCATGTGTGTAAGATAAATGATTAAAACTTAGATAGGTACATAATTACTTACATTTAGGTACTCATAGAGTTTAGCAAAACACTGTTTTAAGCTGTCATATATGGAATAATGTAGGTGCCTTCATTACTTGTGAAATAGTCTTTTATTAAAAATATTTGCTAAATCAAGGGTAGATTGTTATTTTAACACATTCGTTTGAACTGTGCTATGCTAATCAGCGCAATAAACGGATTTACCAAAATCTCGTGTTTTAATGGAAATAATAGCTTTCACAGTTTAAAGCTTGAAAAATTGGGACCTCAAAACAATAAATAATCACTAAAGATATGCCGTAAGTGAGAATATAAGTTTAAATTACTAGTTAAAACACTATACCAATACATTACCTCTACAAGTGGTCAAAAAGTTGTAACTACCCACATATTCATATTTCATTTTAAGGGTACTGTTCTAGAAAGAAACCAACAGGAGTCCGGACCCTGTTACTAAGCCTCCCCTGTCCCGCTGTCTGTCAGGAGACCGTTTCTCATGATCCAAAAAAGATAGACAGTTAAAATTTGCTTCCATTCCATGGCAACGTTATAATTCCGCTAATTTAATTTATATTTCTTCTATTAAAATTATATTATATATATTATATAATGATATAATATACAATGATAATATAATATATATTACTATTTATTTATTTAAGTATTTAACAATTTATGTACACACTTATTACAGAAAATAAAAAAGGAACAGAAAATAGTGCAAAGGTGATACTTATTTCTAATGAAATCTCTCTCTTTCTCTTCTTCTTTTCTTTCTCTTTTTTATATATTTTTTTATTCTATTCACGGCTAAACCAAGTTTATATTTAACATTGTCAGAATGCAAACGCCCGTTGTTATTCACTCAGATCTAGGTTAATTGCGTTGGTGCATTACTAATTATAAATTTAGACTTTCTATAAAAACACTCACTCTCAAACACAAACATTTATTTTAACTACTAACTGCTTCCTGCTACCTTCCTCCTCTTGAAATTATTATAAAAATATTACTTTCCAATTTCAATCAGCTTTCTTTAACAAATTCAAAGTTTACTCGGACTTTATTACATTAAAATAAACATAGTCTAAGTTACCTATAACATCAACTATCTGCTGTTGATCCCGTCAATCAGTCCAGCTATTTTGGAGTTTAACCGGAACAAACAGGCCTATGAAAACATTTTTAAATCTGCCGCTTCCAGATACCTTTTCTAGTATGATAATTACAGTGTTGCATTTAAAGGAGGAGCTCATAATAAAAGCCTCTGGGATCGATCTTTAGGTTAAGCCGTGCTTGCCTAGGTCGATCCTTAGATGGGTGACCACCTATACATAGGTACCGAGTTTCATACGTGCCCGGGAAAGCACGTTAAGCCATTGCTTGGATATATCCGTGGGCCGTATTCTACACGTATTTCAAATTCGTATTACGTACCTACTCACAAATCGTTAACACGTCTCTAAAACACCTGGTACCGATCAGGTAGTTGTTTATTTACCATCTGAAGGAGAAAATATCATCAATTCTCAAAAAAAGTACAATTTTCACGGTTGAAAAAAATCCAATTTTGCATAGATTATTTTCCCGCCATAAGCTTCACCATTAGATTACATATTGCTGCATGGTGCTTCTAGCGCTTAAATGGCATTGACAAGAGGTCACTATTGGTAAACATTTTGTAAAATTGTATTAATTAAGAACAAATACAAAATAGCAGCGTTAGTTCCAATTATAGACACGCATCAAAAGATCCATGCAGTAGGTGGGTACCTACCTACTATACGTGGCGCAGTAAACATTTTGAGTAAATACTTTTTTATCGCATGTGTTTTTTGAATATAGAACGTCCGCGTCCTTGCGAACGCGTGCGGTCAGCGCGGGTCATTGTACTCGCGTTTTTCGTTTGTTTGATGTAACATCTAAAAATATGGCGGGATGTGAAAAGATGGCGATCAATATCTGTTCGCGTGTTTTTCAAAATGGCGTTTTTATTTGATTTAGTGCCGTTTTGCTATAAATTAATGAATATTCGCTTGTTTAAAGGTCAATTTAATAGTTATTTTGTTTTAAGTTTTAACATAAACGCTCTTTCAATCCTATTTCATTAAAAGCTATGTTAATAAATGGACGTAAGTACGTGAAAACGTAGGTAGATATAATATTCTTGTCTGTACAATATTCTAGGTTTATTTTTAGTCCATTTCCGCGAAGCTTGATAGGGAATATGAATTTCCTTGTACAGTCGGCAATAGAGTCTTAAAATATTATATTTGAATATAAAATGTAGGCCTGTACTGAAAATAAGAAGTTTGTCGCTAATGAAGTTGAATCTTATTTTACATAAACATTCAAAAACAAGAATACTTACGTATTAGCAAAAAGAAGTACCTACCTACTTATTTGTAAAAAGTATCATACCACTCTACTAAGTATAAAAATCTTTGTGTGTATAAAGTCAAAGAAGCTATTTTTAAGGTGAATGAGACCATTAATTTGAGAAACTCTCAACCGTAACTTAATAGTGCAAAAACCGGTTTAGAATATCTTTAAAGATTTTAATACTGCTGTGCGTGAACGCTACCAAAATACAAATCCAAATACACTGAAACAAAGAAGATCTCTCTCTCTAGCATATCGTCAGATACGCAAAACAGTGGTCAAATACGCATTTTACCAGAAAAAGCCTGTTGACAGAAACGCATGGCATCTCGTCAAAACACCACGTCAAAGACGCAACTTGTCAAACCCTCAACTTGACAGATGCGCGTGTCGACAGATACGCAACTCGATAAACAATAAATAAATAAATAGGATTTGAAGTTAAACGTTATAATAAATCGAGAGAGTTTGTTTGTTTGGTTGAACGCGCTAATCTCTGGAACTACCTGCTCGAATTGAAAAAATATTTTTGTGTTGGATAGTCCATTTATATAATATATAACATCACGCTACAATCATTAGGAGCGGAGCAGGAATGAAAAATGTTGCAAAAACGGGTACGTTATTTTCCTTTCGTTTTTCTCTCTTATGTGACGCAGACGAAGTTGCGTGGGTCAGCTAGTAGGATATAAAGTTTCCAATTGATTGAGGGTCGTAGATCTGAATATTTTTTTAAAACATAAACTGCAGAGCAATTTAAACCGAATTCATACTCAAAATAATAGCCACCGTCTGTCAACCACTCTATCAAAGAAATCTCGGGTTACCCCAAAAGGCCACTACTTATATTAGTATTTAATTGAAAGTCTACCTATTAGACGATGATAACAAAATCCCAAGCATACCTAAAAAAAAATACAGACGAATTGAGAACCTCCTCTTTTTGGAAGTCGGTTGAAAACGAAAATGTTTGAAGAAAAAAAGACGGTTAAAGGAAAACAAGCCCTAAGCTATTGACCTTAAAGATCCTTTCCTTACCGGAAATGCAACACCATTGCAAATGACTCAATTATTTACAAAGCAAAACATACAGTCTGACGTAACTATAACTAAGCTACCTCAAGGTCATCGACCTTCCGCCATCTTGCAAATGATTCACGTCTTTGTTTGATGGTTTACCTCACTGATCACTCTTGCGCAGGTTGTTATTTCATCGACAAGTCTTTGTTACTTGCTGAAATTCTGAACATATCTACGCTTATGATTTTTATCGTTTTGTTTCGCCCATACTTCTCCACACCAAACGTTTTTTACTATTCCAATTTATTTTGGGTCAAACCTTGATTTGTCTTTGGCATTGTTGAGACTCAGGTCTCTTCTCTGCAGCAAGCAGTGGGACATCGTCCACCATGCGTGCTCAGTGGTTAGTGGTGGATGTCATTTGTCAAAATCATTTATGCTGTGGAAGTATGGAACACATCCATGGGATTAGAAGTTTCAAGTCTTAACCGGATAGTGCCATTACCAGTATTCTACTTCTACATGTAGCGACTGCTTATCTGACCTCTACAACCCAGTTAGTACTGACTAGTAGAGTCAAACTTTCGCGCCATTGAATCCCAGCAACGTCAAACTGTCAAAGATCAAAGCCGGGACCAAGGGTTTAACGTGCTTTCCAAGGTACGGCGGCGGTAACTCGGTTGTCGGCCATTACCTAATGAAGCGCAGCTTAACCTGAAGATTTAACCACGACCTCCTTACATTAAACTGTTACTATTAAAGGCCATTCTAAAAACAGCCATGCTGAATACCTTTAAGGAGGTAAATGCTACAAGCATTTGGAATCAAGCCATATGTTTCTTGAAGCATAACAATTTCCTACACCAGCAGACGGTAGGTTAGTCCTTGTTTAACTGTTGTTTTGTTCAAAGTTGTGAAAACTTAAGTGTAAATGTGGTGTTGCCACACAAACGGTAGGACACTTTATCTTGTCCTACCTGTCCTGTAGTTTGCACATCATAGGAGCTGATGGACGCTACTGAAAGTGCCAAACTCGTAGCCAAATTTTGGGCTGACTCGATTTGAATTGTCATCCACCACATGCTAAGACGTTCTAAGTCACCATAGCTGTAACGAACCCATCGAAGTTCATGGCCAATTTCTCGCTATATGCGCTTCAGCACCTGGTTAAACCAAAAGCTTGATAACTACTTTTTCGGATAAAATTAGTACTTGATTTTGGCGACAAATCATGTATCACCTCGTTTGCTAAAAGCATCGTCGTGACCTAAATGCTCATTTACAAAAACATATTTAGGACTCTCATGTTGTTTTTCTTACAAAGTAATTAAGTTCCATATTTTGGATACCTTCGATTTTGGCAACAGTGAACTGTCTCAGAAACTAGATAAACAATGATATAATTCGATAACACCTTAAATTGTGGTTCAAAAAGGTTTTCAGAATATTGGGGTTTGTCTCAGAATCGTTCCAAGTAAAATATCTGTGTTCAGCTGGTTCCTATTTGACTGTAAGCCGACCGCAACATGTTGGGAAAAAACAGCTGGTGTTACAGACACGGGAGTAAAGTCCACCAATGTACGTACAGTTTGTGCTGCGTTAGTGGAAAGTTTGGCAGTTTAAAAGATGGAGATGAAAGAAGAAGAAGAACGAAAGAAGAAGGATGGATTGTATGAGGAATAACATGAAAGGAAAAGGAGTAAATGATGCCGTGACGGTGGATATAGAAGGATATAGAATAAAAGAACATACAACCCCTACCCCAAATAACATGGGACCAAGGCAAGATGTTAATGACGACGAAAAGTATTTCGAAAGAAAAAATAATCTATCTTCCTTCGTTCATAAGTCATTAAATTGTTTATTTCTTCAAATCTTTGATCCCACACGCTCTTTGATCATTATTTCAATGTCAATGTCTTAACACTCAGATTATTGTGGGCGGCGAGTTGATGGCCTGAAACAAAGAAATGATACTGGCAGTCGTGTTATAACTGCACTCCATATTTGCATGCGAGAAATAAACGATCAATTTGGGAAAGTTAATTAGGGGTCAAACAGATGCCATATAGAGGAAGGAGTTCGT
The DNA here is from genome assembly GCA_916618015.1 of Xestia c-nigrum. NCBI lineage: Eukaryota > Metazoa > Arthropoda > Insecta > Lepidoptera > Noctuidae > Xestia > Xestia c-nigrum. Next base: position 10,147,047 of record OU745268.1, on the reverse strand, counting down.
GGCCAAATAATCACTTCCACTCGGGTTGATCTTTAGGTGCTATGATAGTCATCATCTACCCAGCCTTTTCCTAACTACGTTTGGGTCGGCTTCCAGTCTCATCGGATGCTTTTGAATACCAGTATTTTACATGGAGCGACTGCCTATCTGACCTCCACAACCTAGTTTGTACTGGGTAATACGATACTCCTTGGAGACGTGGTCAGACTTTCGGGCCATGGACCTGTAATGACTGCCAAGGATTTACAAATGGCAGCCGGGGCCAAATGGCTTAACGTGCTTTCCGAGACACGGAGAAAACTCGGTATATAATGGGTCCCCATAAACCCATCCGCAGAACAACCTAGACAAGCATGGCTTAACCTAAATCTCGACCCGAACGCTTATTTTTATTTACCTACGTACTCCTCTATTGTTTATTTCGCCCAAAAAATAGCTTTCATAACTTTTATGACTGAGTGGTCGGACCTTCGGGTTTCTGACTACCTTCCAAAAACCAGGAACCGCCTGTTTAGTGTTTAACCTAGTCACAAAAGAGAAGCTGACCTTCACGGCTTTTTCGAATGTCTTTATCGTGTGGTTATCGCATAACCTGGCCCCTTATTCATAACCATTCGACTCGCTTCCGATTCGGAAAGTCGTATGTCTATCGCGGTCGTTTTCGTAATGCCAGAAGAAGACAGATATACGAGTTGTCGAATCGGAAACGAGTCGAACGTGGATACGGGGTCTGGTGTCTACAGGCTTGACTTTAGAATAGAATAGAAACTTTTTATTTCAGACCGGAGTCCAAGAAATGCCGCCAAGAAATGTCTCTTTCCTCACGACGTTATTCAAAATACAGTGAAAAACAAGACGTTTTAAAAGCTCGAAACAGCGTCCGTCATAATTTTATGACTCCTTTTTCAATTCTATTCCCAGACGATGAAAATATCCTTTCAAGGAGACTGTGAGCTAAAATTAGCGACTTTAGGAAGCTGAAGGGATGTCTGCTAAATTTATATGCAACCTCTATATTATTACCGGGAATATTCTGCAGATTCTGCTGGTGGATCGTTTTATACCGTAGTTTTATTGTAGACGATTAAATCTTAATAATCTTGGCATGGTTTAACGTGCATGCTTTCTTACTTGAATGGATTTGCTTGCACGAGAGCCATTTTATTGCGTGACTAGCTGTGCCCGTGTTTTCACTCGCCGTTTAGTTTAAAAAATAACCTATAATTGCCCGAAAATTGCGTCCCTTCCACCTATATGATACATTGTAGTTACATTGATGTAACTAGCTGGACATTTTATTCCAAGTAGTTACATTTTTTAAAAATTTAACTCTAACGTAACTAATGAGACTTTTTTGTTCCACCTAGTTACATCGTAGATAGGTACCATCGTAGGTTCAAAAGATATATTAGTTAGCTCTCGTGAGTCATGTACTCCTAGTACTTTCATGCTCATGGCAACCAACGTCTTAATGAACTTAAACAAAATGCAACAATTTTCAAATCCGTCCTTAAATTGCCACTTTCAAACCAAAAAACAAACTCTTCGGGTTTATTACATTAGTATAGATTACAGTTACTTGTGATATGGTCTGAATGATGTGTTTTGGATTTCAGCATTTCAATCATAATATCTGGGATAAAAATTAGTCTTAATTTTAATGTCCCGGGCTGATTGCGGGCTTATTTATTATTGATCGGTTCATCGAAGGATAACAGACTGGCTGTGTTACTTCGATCGTCATCTACATCGTACGCAGTCATTTCTTTAGCTTGATTCATGCGCGAATGACGAACAGCACAAATGTTTTCTTTCATTTCCGAAACAATATGATGACACGTGGTTCAATAGACACGTGCGAAAACGCTGCCGTTTATTCTAAAAGCATGACTATCTTTATTGTTATTTTATTTCATCATGAATTCTTTTCTAGGGCGTTTTTAAGCAAATAAAACTTGCCTACAAAGCTGAAGTTTCTTCGCGCCAGCTTTTGACAGATGACAGCTGTCACTGTCATTTCGTTTTTTTTTTCTTTTGCATGGCATCGTGATTAAATGCACTTGATTTACAAATGATTTACAATATCCACTTAAGCCCTAACAGAAATAATGAAGACATAAAATAACAAATAATTGACCGTAACATCGAATTTCTGTGTTAACTACCGGCGAAAAATCGCAAAAACACTTGCCAAAGTCCCATTTACTTATGAAAACAATTACATTATTACGTATTTATAAACTGCATTGTAAGATTAATTTGTGATGTCGGGAAAATGGAACGTTGCCTTGTGAGTGACCTTAAATAAATATAAAGAAAGGACATCATGAGAAATGAGCGCGAATGTTTTGATTCAAAGCTTTATGAGACAAAGGGAGCGATGCCAAAAGCCAAGACTGCAGTTCCTGGTACCGTAGGAGTGTAGGTAGTAGAACCTATTTAGAGAAAGCTATTGAGGTCAAAAGCGATGGAATGTTCCAGATCTCTGGCATTCTTATGCGGAATGGGCGGAGACTAGAGGTTTTAACGCATTGTTGCATTTACTTGCGCGTTGCAATTTGAAAATTTTGAAGAATTGCTGAGAATATTTTCGAAACCCAAGGCTCCAAGTTATCAGGGTCATAATTGTTGTAAATTAGGCCTAGTATCACCCATTTTAAAGGAATTCACCCAATTACCAATCAGTCTGTTTAAGCTTCTGGCCCATTTGTTTCCATCAATAAAATACCTCGACCCTTTACATCAACTCCAATGTGGTTTAATGTCTTTATATAGTAACTGAAACAAACTAGCGCCATAGAAAACCGCATGGTGATCGGCATTACATTGATACACCATACAAGGGTACGGCACCCGTTGTCCTCAGTTGCAGCATTTAGCACAAGGTTTAATGTATCACACTTACCGTACAGACCATACATTATGTCACCGTAAAATTGACAAATACGTTATATTGTAATATCTCTAGCGATATTGTAAAGTCTCGAATTATTGTCAAATGAACATACTGCTTACAACAAAACGCATTATTTTCCGTGAAATGCATACGATGGTAGTCAACTTACGCGGTGTGGAGGGAAGGAGGGATCCCCCTTGCCCAGTGGCACAACTCTCATGAAAAGATAATGCACCATTCCTGAGAAATACCGATTAATATAACATAACCTTAAAACACTTTATATTCCCCCTAAAAAGCCTAGCCCTATTTCCGAGTGCAGGGTTTAAAGGAACCTAACTGACCTAACGGGGGGGTGCCCCAAGTCCCGATTATGGGGGCAGAGCCGTATGTTCCGTATGTTCAGTTGACAATAATTCGAGACATTACAATATCGCGAGAAAAAACACGTTATATTGTAATATAACGTGTTTGACAATTTTACGGTGACACATATACTAGGTACACATACTCTTCACAAAACTGTGAACCGAGCATTCCGTACGTCAAACTAAATTATTGCTGGGAAATGACTCTTTTTGCGGTGAAAAATTATGTTTTGTGCTAGAACTCAATATAACGCACTGAAAACATTGTGCTGATGGATGGATTGAATAGTACAGGGGTGGTGGAGGTGTTTAAAGTAAAAATCGTACATAAATTTTTGTATTTATATAACAAATTTTGTCAAAAAGTTGGAACTTAGACCCCCAATATCTCCGTAACTAGAAGGTTCCCAGGTATGGTGTAGAACAAAAAAATGATCGCAATGACGTGGAGAACAAGGCCTTTCGGCTTCGTTAAGAATCTTTTTACATGCTTTATGTACATGTCACCGTAAAATGGTCAAACACGTTAGATTGTAATCTCTCTAGCGATATTGTAAACTCTCGAAATATTGTCAACTGAACATGCGGAAGTATCTCTGCCTCCATAATCGGGACTTGGGGCACGCCCCCGTGAGGTTAGTTAAGTTCCTTTAAAGTTTTAAACCCTGCACTCTGGAATAGATCGTGGACTCGTCGACTACGCTTTTTAGGAAAATATAAAGTGTTTTAATGTTAGGTTGTAATAATCGGTATTTCTCAGGAATGGTACATTATCTTTTCATGAGAGTGGTACCACTGGGCAAAGGGGACCCCTCCTTCATTCCACACCGCGTGAGTTGACTACTATCGCATGCATTTCACGAAAAATAATGCGTTTTATTGTAAGCAGTATGTTCGTTTGACAATATTTCGAGAGTTGTGGTACAATATCGCTAGAGAGATTAGAATCTAACGTGTTTGTCAATTTTACGGTGACATACATACTACATACATAGACTTATGCCTGTTTCTCATGAAGGAAGGCAGAATTTAGAGACTGGATTGCCACCAGCAGTTACGGTCCTTTCATCCTCTTTAGTTTGAAAAGTTGTGGGTACTTGACATTTTTGGAGTCACATACTTTCAGTTTCATATTGATAGCATTGGTTTTCGCTGTTGGTAGATCTAATTACATTAGATTTGTGATAGAATCAGGCCTTACTTTGGGGAAATTCATGACATTCCTCATTGTTATTTAGTTTTAATGCCGCGAAAAAGATACAGGTTTGCATGCACTACTAAGGGCCAGTTTCACCGGTTCCGGATAAAGTGTCGGTTAGTTATCTGATAGTTAATACTATCTACCACTTTAAGGCTGGTTATAACTAATACTTTATCTACCAGATATCGCTATCCGACACCTGTGAAACCAAAAGTGTTAGTTTATCGGGCAGTTCCTAATAGGCTAACCGACACTTTATCCGCAACCGGTGAAACTGGCCCTTAGAGTGCCTTGTTCTGAAAGGGAATTCGGAAGGTTCTTAGGTCCCTTCGCGCCTTATAGCAAGTCTACGAGAAAATTATCTTATTTACGCTGATAACCTTGATTACGACTGTTGTCCGTTTTCATCTCAAACTGTGCTAAGAATACTTTAAATTCATAGTATTCATAATTCTTACTGTCTAGTTATTGGTCAAGGTTTGCGTATAATGAAATGTTTTGTTTGTTTTTACGGTTTCAATGATTTAGTGGCGACTTTTTGCCAACTAGAAAGTTCTTGTGGCTAGCGTCATTACTGCTGGTCGATTTAAGGTTAAGCTATGCTTGCCGCGGTTAGATTGTGGATGGGTGTCCAATGGTTGTAGTGATCTTTAGCATCCTATGGCACAATCTTACTAGCCTTTACCCAACTATGTTGTGGTCAGCTTCCAATCTAACCAGATGCAGCTGAATACCACTATTTGCAATGGAGCGACTGCCTATCCAGTACTGGATTACGGAGGTCAGATAGGCAGTCGCCCCAGATAAAATACTGGTATTCAATTGCATCCGGTTAGACTAGAATCCGACCTCAATATAGTTGGGAAAAGGCTAGGCAGATGATGAAAATGACTGTCTATCTGACCTCCACAGCCGAATAACAGCGTAATACAATACGCCTTGGTAAGACACCATACGAAATAACACATTCTGATACACAACTACTACCGTGTTTTGCAAACATGTTTATCCCAAGCTAAGCAGATTCGCCCGGACACTCTCACCTTCGAAGGACCTCAAAGACTGTTCAATGTTTCCTCACGACTTTCAAATTAAAAATAGAACAAATCTGAACGCTTCTGTTTTGTTTTATCTACCCACATGCTAATTGACGTGTAGAAGAAAAGAGGATCTAATTGGGAATGAGTTCTGAGGGTTTTAGTGGAGACTGGTGTGATGCCGAAGTTTTGGGCGGGTCGTACCGGTCGTACGGCGTACCGCATTGGCAAAATATTTCTACTTTTGTAACTTTTGTACGAAGCAGACTAAGCCGGGCCATAGGTACTAGGCTTGAAATAAAATGAACAGACAGGTTTGTATTGATGATTATAATTCGGTAAATAAATACGTGTTTTGGTCGCAGTCAATATTTTGTCCAACATACAACCTGTTCAAACAAGTTACCTACAAAGTGCAAAACGATAGAAAATATTAATTTCTCGGGCTTCCTCTCATCTAATAAAATTATGCGTTCGCCCTCAAAGTTGGCATAGAATCAACTTTTTGCTTTCCTTGTATAGAGCCGTAACTCCAGGAAATTCCGCCTTTTTGGGAAAAATGTCTGACCAGTGATTTTAAAACAAAATCAAACTTCTCTGCCCTATTTTGTGACGTTCATGGACCCTTTGAAGTCCTGTAATGGTACTTTTATCGTGTTAGGGCACAGAACAGGACATAAAAGGGCACAGTTTTATTTATATTGTTAGTGTCAAAATATCACATTTTAAAGTAAAATCTTGTTCTAAGTTTTTCCGTTGTTTCTGGTAGTGTTTTAAAATTGAAATGTTGACTTCGTGGTATTAACTAGGTACGGAATTACCAATTTTACACGGATGTCGAAAAAACATGATGATTTTTGTCTCAAATACATTTCTGCATTACGTTTTTAACTTCGCCAACGAGTTTATTTACATTTGTGATTGTCGTGTTGTTATTCATCAATAGCAAACCACAAGATGACATGACAACTGGTTTAAATAAAAAAGGTAATGATATCGTGTTCATAACCTGACACTTAAGACTGTCATAAAATCATAATTAGCGTTAGCATTTTCTCACTAATTAAATTGTCAAAAATATGAAAACACATTCTCTCAAGAATTATCTTGAAGTTTCATACATTAAATTGGCGTAAAAGGCATCCCACAAAAAAAGTTTAGAACTCGCTTCTCAAGCCCATCCAAGCGAAGAAAATCTACGCCGAAAATCGCACGTTTCCCGCCAAAATTTACGTCATCGCGTTGTTTTTTTCTCGCGTTCGACCGGCAAAGAGTTCAAGGTTATTCAGCCAATGTGAGCTGAGAGTCGAATAAATATTTTTACTATGAACTGGTTTTCTTTTTATTTACTTACGAGATAGTTTTCTAGGTTTACCAAGAAGGTTTTACTCGCCATTTTTAAATTAAGTAATTGCAGCCATTTTTGGTTTTTGATGGATTCGATTTTCAAGGACGAATCATAGAGAAGTATGGAATAAGAAGACATGCTGCGATCACAAATGAATTGGGACAAAAGAATGATGATATTACTAAGGTCCATGTTCACCGAAAAGATAACAGTCTGATTATCTAAAACCAGCTGTCACTGTGACATGTTCCCATACAAAAATATGTTTTTAACAGCTGATTGTAGATAATCAGAGCGTCATCTTTTTGGTGAACATGGACCTAAGTAACTATGGAATATTGATTCTGGACAGTTCTTAAACGCCCGTCTTAAATTTAAGTTACAATGTCGTTACGTATTTGAAATTTGAATGTTCGTAATAAGAACGGGTTCATAGCCATTTAAAATATTAGGTTTTCAGTTAATTTGCATTGAAACAATATAAATTCGAATGCACCCGGGGTTATTGTGAGTTTTCCTACATTCACTAAATAAAATTATAGAAATTAGAATTGTTTAGTATTTAATTAGCGGGTTTCGGGACTTTTATCGTTCCCTCTGCTCGGATACAGGCCTCTATGAAAGGGCCGTGCGGGCCCAGTGTTGATTGGTAAAATGTCAAATAAATGTCTTCGATTTTTAAATATCTTCACGATGTTTTCCTTCCCAGCAAAATAGACTACAGTGATAATTATCTATATTAATATTATAAACAGGAAAGATTTGCATTTAACGAATAAACTTAAAAACTACTGGAGCGATTTGAAAAATTCTTTCAGCAATGGATAGCTACATTATCAACGAGTAACATAGGCTATATTTTATCCCCGTACTCTCACGGGAACGGGAACTACGCGGGTGAAACCGCGTGACGTCCGCTTGTACTTAATATGTTTTTAAAATTGAACTGTTAAAATATAAGGAAACATAAAACATGGCTGTTTTCGTCGCAAGTTTGTGTCATAATTTAAAAAAAAGGCAAGGCTGTACGAAGTTCAGTCGGTGCCACAGAAAAACAAACATGTTCGTCATTATGACTTGTCATAAGATTGTGGAGTAGGTAAAATAATTGCGTGTCTGTGGTTGCATATTATGTCGTCATTTTGTAATCTATACCTTGATATAAATACATATTATGCGTCTTGATATCCAGTAACTTTAAATGCAGGATATCACTTCAGCCAATATTGTCCCACTGTGCACTTTTGGGAGGAGCTCGTTCCTAAATAGTTACGGCCGCTTTGGTCGATCTTCGGGTTAGTCGCGTAGCCTGTTTCGTGGGTAACCATGACCACTCATTACGTATTATAGGCACATAGGTACCTAGTTTCCTCCGTGCCTCGGAAAACATGTTATGTCATTGATGCCGACTGTCATCTTTGACAGTTATTAAACCGACTGTCATCTTTGACAGTTATTAAACCACGGACACTATTACATCGTAGGTACACCCCTAATCCCTTCGGGGATTACATTACTGTGGTGATGTTTGGTGCTCCCTGCTTCTGGGTACCAGCAAAACAACTAACTATTTAAAACGATTAACTACACTCGAAAGACCCGAAAGTCAAGCGACCATTTAAAATGGCGACGATCCAAAATGGCGTATTGCTAGGCAACTAACATGTTAACACATAACTGTACTTAAGTTATCAGATAAACCTTTCAAGAGATAAAAGCCAAAAACATAACGGCCCAGTTTATCGAAGCCTTTGAAAAAAGCCTCCGATAGTAGGGTTTCCATTTCCAAATTATACCTATTTGAGTCCTAAATAGCCGAACATTTTCACCGGATTTTTAAGGTTCCGTAGACCGAAGTGTAATAAACGATAATTTCCAGTAAACAGACAACGCAGGCGAAACACTGTGGGGAAGAAGAAAAGAAATACCTACGATTTATCTAACGTCAAAACTACAAACAAAATTATACCGTACTTGTGGACAAAATTAACCTCATTTTAGAACCACCAAAAAGAGCAGTAGCGCTGAATTTACGATAACGCCCTTGCGAAAATAGAAAGTTTGCCAATTAGCTAGTAGAAAGCGTTACGCATAATCGTAGATCCATAGAGAATTTGTGAAAGTATCTTTACGCACACGTCTAATTTTTGGCGCCATTTCTGCTGTCACTGTCAACAATGACAATGAGGTTGCCATTGTCTATGGTTTAGTATGGTTATAAGAAGTACTATGATTTTATGTATTTTTATAAGGAGGTGACTACATTTTCAAATATTAAATGGAATCCAACTGTTCTCATACAACTGCAATAAATTCACTTCCATATATATAACAAATTGGAACTCAATGCAGTGTATTACGCAATGATATTGTTTAAATTATTAAAATCAGCCTTTGTTAACTGATTACGACACCGACATACTGTACCTTGCATGCAACTGTTACGATTCGCAGACGTGCATTGAAAGAAAGTGCCTATGCAGTAAAAATTGCTGATAGATAGTCTTTCTTCATTTATACAAGCGATACTAACGCTAAAACTGCTGTTACCACTCTATCTACACAAATGTATGATCGATATTGGTTTAATCCGCCTATACTATCTAATTGAAGTATTAGGTACTGGGTAAATCCTCCACAAAGTCTTTTCAGGCATGGTTCGCCACGCTATCTTCCTGGACATCTTCATCTTCCTAGCCTTTCCCAACTGTTTCGGTCTGCTTCCAGTCTAATCGGATGCAGCTGAATACCAGTATTTTACATGGAACGCCTGTGGAAACTAGTTATTGCGGGGTAATATGATACCCCTTGTTAGACTGGTTGTAGACTTTCGGGCCAGTGACGACCTGTAACGACTGTCAAAGATCTACAAATGACAGCCGGGACTAACGGCTTAACGTGCTTTACGGGGCAAGGGGGTAACTCGGCATATTATAATGGGTGGTCATTGGTCATCTATGTAGGAACCAAGCTAAGCCAGCCACTTCGTCAATGTCATAAATGTCAAAAGAATAATCTCATCAACCTGCCCAATTGCTTTAACAACCATTTCCCTCTTCAATATTACTCAGAAACTAATTTTAATGTTTTTCTCATTTGCTGTTTGTATCTGGTTTCCAACTGGTTCTTTGTTTTGCTGATGACTAAGATCTTGTTATTAATTTTATTGCGACTCGTTCACCTGTGTTTGGACGTAAGAGTTCAATATTTATTAATCAGATTCAGTCGCTTTGAGACTGCGGTGATATGCAGACGTGCTGTCGCGGAAATTTTTGTTTTGTTGGATTTATGTAACTAGGAGACGTCACGCGGTTTGCCCGCCTAGTTCCCGTTCCTGTGGGAGTACGGGGATAAAATATACCCTATGTAACTCAGTAAAGAAGTGGCCTTCTAATGGTGAAAGAATTTTTAAAATCTGTCGAGTAGTTCGAGTTCAATCGTAACAAACACACAAACAAACATAAAATCGAATCATTCCTCTTTATAATATTAGTATTGAAGTATAGATATCTTTAATTATGTAATTGGTTATCGTGGTATGGACGTGTGTGTGATGCGAAGGAATGAGTAAAATTATCAGTATGAATATAGATGGGTGTAAGAGTAGAGGAAGAACAAAGAAACGTTGGATGGACTTGAAGGATGATATGTCTAGAAAGGAGGTGTCTGATGAGATGACGAGTTATAGAGAAGTATAGAAGAAGAAACAAGATGCACAAATGAATTGAGATAAGGGCAGAAGTATGATGATTTATAATCTTGACTTTCTCGTTGGTGGAGTGGTCGCAAGCGCCACTGATGAGCAAGTGGTCCTGGATTCCATTGCCGTGTCAGGCAAGGGTGTTGTGCTTTTCAATCAGGAATATTTCACTAGCAGCTACGGAGGCAATAAACCCCCTATTAGACTAGACCTATTACATGAGACTTATAAAATTATCACTTCAAAGATTACAGGTTACAGGCATGATATTATGTTATGTGAAAAAGGTAACTGTAGCATCAAGCAGATGGTCTTAAATCCGTTGCATTGCGCACACGCACACGTGGTCCTTGACCTAGAGTATGCACGTGTAACACACAGCTGGTTGACGAGACGCATATAGAATTTAAATACAGCTCTGATACTGTTTCAGAGATCGCGCTATGACGATTTTATTTTTTAGTCATGGCAACATCTTTTTTTTTGACAGATGACGGCTTGTCACACGACACTAATAATTGTCTATTACCCCTACAGTTCTTTCGTTGTTTTTTTTTTTAACATTGACAGCATCTATAACACGAAAATGAAGATCTATTATTTGGACAGACTCGTTGAAAGATCACTGTCACAGCTATGTAAGGGTAGAAGTAAACTAATCGTGAAAGGACAATCGTGTAGCAAGAAACACGCGTTTCCAAATTCAAAAACAAATCGATCATTTACACGTACGCGCTGATAATTCTAAAATTGAGCATAAATGTTTAATTTTAGAATTCATTCGCGCGTCCGTGTAAAAGACCCTCAGATTTCTTGTCATAAACAGAAGACACTCAAATATGGAATGGCAACGAGGATAAATAATGCGGAAAATAAAAAGAAAAACACTATTATTCACAGCTGTTTTTTCATCTATTGTTTTGTCCTCAGTAATTATCTGTTTACCTTCATTAAAACATTACGATAAGTAATGTTATTCTGTATTTGTTTATACTTGCATTCATCATCTGCCGAGCCTTTTGCCCAACTTGGGGGTCGATTCCAGTCTTACCTGATTCTGCGAAATTACAGTCATCTACGTGCGGTGACCTCTACAACCTCTCCCAACCTCGGTAAGACTGGTTGTCAGATTTTCGTGCCTCTGACTATCCGGAACGATTGTCAAAGATTACGACAAATAACAGCCGGGACCAACGGCTTTCCGTGGCACGGAGTTTACTCGGTATGTAATGGGTGGTCACTGGTCACCCATCCCCGGAGCTACCTCGGCTACCACTGCTTAACCCGCACGATTGTTAATTAGCCACGAGCTCCTCATTCCTTTGTTTATAAAATAATAATAAAATATCTACGCTACAATATTGCGATCATCGCAGAAACTGTTTACAACATAGGCAGTATAGCCATTTACCTTGACCTCGCTTTCCTTTGTGATTGCACCCGTCAGTAGCTCTTAATTTACTGGCTGGCAACATTTGGATGGCGGCCATGACAGGGAAACGGCCTTTATGTCATCCCAATGACGTTCAGAACAAAAGCAGGTTGAAAGACTTCGATGCACCTCTTTTCCTATTTTTGGCCGTATGCGTTACGATCTTTGCGCGTTTTAATAATCTCTGCAAAAAAGTTTTATGATTTTTTTATGGTTTTGCGCGGGTCAAGTTCATTCGTTCTTGTTTTGTGTCATTTTTATTTGATTCTCTTATAAATTATGTCTTGTTTTTATTTTGAATAAACAAAAACGTTCCTCAACGTTATTATATGTTATTTCTTTCCAAAATAGTTGTCGTTCTTTAGTTTTGCACCTGTTCGTTTTTAAATATAACAGGGCCGAGAATAGAAAAAATATTTCTTTGTGCTTTTTTCGTTTTCTATCAAAAACGAATATATTTACATACAAACGAATATAAACACTGTTTTAGGCTTTCACGGTTTAAAACTAAACTTATATTGTCACTTACGGGATATCTTCCGTGATTCACATCAACATCAAAAATAATCACGGAAGATATCCCGTAAGTGACAAACGAATATACTTATATAGGTACTTTTAATTTGGATTTCATTAAGTACTGTTATTTGGATTTGATTAAGTACTTTTATTCAACTTGCCTTGTTCAGTTGGCCAAAACCTTACAACTGAATTTTGTACCATAACTGATACAATCAAAATATGTGCACACACTTTTGGTTCTGGTTACGATATATTTTTACGCCAAACACAACTAAACTTTGATCCTGCTGTTAGGGTTAGGTAAGCTATGCTTTGCCTAGGTTGGTCTGCGGGTCCCTGACATTTAAAGATTTCCAACAGCCGTTTCAGGGAAGTGGCCCGAAAGTATGACAGCCAGTCTTGCTTACCAATCGAAGGCTTTCTTAAGGCTATATAACAACGCGCTGCGACCAATACGAGCGTAGCATCAATGAAAAATGTTGCCAAAACCGAAAAGTATATTTTTAAAATCATTTCGCGCGGGCTCGGGTCGCGACCTCGCGGTTAACTGCTAGATCTTCGATAACGGGACACAGATCCCAAGTCATGTATCTCCACATGTAATACCCGTGTACATTACACAATAATCTTTCTTTGAAGTTGCACGTGTTCCAAGTACGACGCATATTAAAGTAATTGATAATTATGATTAGTTCTGCCATATCGCCCGATCACTGTGTAATAAGTCCACCTTTGGCGTAGTTTCAATTTCTTAGCTGTACTATTACAATCGTAATGTTGCACTAGGATTTGCTCGCCCGCGTTTAGGTCGGAAAATATCCCACGGATATGTATAACCGGTATATAAAGTATCCTATGTTCTGTGAAAATAATTTTGACTTCAGCTGTAGCTTTTAATATGAACTATTTCTTAAATTGAACACCATTTCAAAGAAAAACATTCTATATCGTACGACTACAGTGCGACTAAATGGGTCATGTGTATTTCATGCATTCTTTATATCACGATCGATTCACCGGTTCGTCGAACGTTAAAAATACACCTAAGAGCATTACTCTCTGCCTATCCCTAATACACGAAGCGTAAACATAAACACAAAGCAGGACTGATGTCGAAGATTAAACTGGATTTCTGTATATGGTGACATCGCTGTGAGTCAGACGGCCTAAGGCGTCGCCATTTTAGGCGACAATCTGTTGCAATCAATGTTACAGTACTTCATCAATAACGTTGCGTTAAAAATGGAGACAAACATTGTAAAAAATGTTTTTTTTTAAGAAAGTGTTGTTCCACATTCAAAAGTGGCTACAGTTTTTTATCTGAGGAGTGACCATAGATTCTTTGTGACTTTTTGGTTTGCTACATGCATGTAAAAAGTAAGATATTAAAGTGTTGACTTATTCTTTTGGATCCATATTTATTACTTTTTGTAGTGCCAGTTCTTAAAATAGACCATGTTTTGTAGCAAAATATAATTCTAAAAGATGAGTCAGATTTTCTGCGTCATAACAGCCTCCGAAATTCTGATGACATCTGACGATATTTTGACAGCTCTAAAAAAGAGCGCGAAGTAAAGAATACATTGAAGTAAAAGCGATGGAGCACTCACTATAGAGGCCTATAAAATACGCTCTACCAACATAAATTACGTCAATAAGTCACGACATTGACAAGAAAACAACTTCCATAATACATATTATAATAAATAGATTAGATAAGAACCCTTGAAATATAGATTGAACTCTTATCCAACAAATAAGGCATTGACTTTGAAATTCCTACAATTCATTCTGTGATTTTATTAGGCTAGATAAGATTTAATTAGGTGCCTATATCCGCATGATTTTGACAAAGATTGATATATTATACTATTATTACCTGCATTCCATATTGGGTGCAAGTTGCAAGCCATCATCTCTGCTAAGCCTTTTCCCAGCTGAGAGTCTGGTACTGTTACCCTGCGTCACTCCACTGCGTCTCTCTCACTAAAATAGGCTTAATTAATAAATTCTAATTAGTCCGTCACTTAGATTATCAAAAAATATTTGACCCGTATTTTTTCTTTTGTCACATAAACCAAAATTGACGAAGATATGACGCTTTTAAAATTCTCAATACGTCACGCTGTGCTATACTTTTTAGTGCGTTGTGACGTCACGACTCACGAGCCTCCACTCCCGAGTTTTGATGCGTTCTAACTTCGTCAGTATTCATTGATTTACAAAAACAAAAAATACGTGTCTATTATTTTCCAATACTGTTACTGACGGACTAATTAGATTTGCAATTTATGGATGGTGGAAACTCGGCCCCGCCGTTTCGGAGATTAGCTGAACAGACAGGCAAAATTAAATCACGTCTTTATCCTGGACCTCAAGGGAAAAAGACAGGTGTTCCTGTGTCGTCCAGCAGTAGCGATGGGTCAGTCTTTAATGTGATGACGTGTGTTTTCAAAAGGAAGCCGATAGGAATCGAGTTGCACGCATCCTTCACCACTGATAGCTAGCCAAAAATGATAACGAGATTCCGATTTACGCAAATCTATTGTTATTCGAAGCTATTATGCTTGAAAACGATCGAACTAAACTAAATTTAGCTCAACAATAAGATAAAATCGTACACGTGCTGATTAAATGTGTATTTTACATCAATAGTAAACACAGGAATTTCACCACGAAATTTGAACACGATCAACACTAGTAGACTACGTTCAAGAGCTGTCATCATTTGCATAGCCTTATCCCAACTATGTTGAAGTCGGCTTCCAGTCTATCCAGATGAGGCTAAATACCAGTATTTAACATGGAGCTACTGCCTATCTTACCTTCACAACCCAGCTAGTACTGAGTAATACAATACCCCTTGATAAGACTGGTTGTCAGACTTTTGGGGTTTGGTTGGTTTGACGACCCGAATGGCGCAGCGGTAGTGAGGCTGCCTTACGTTCTTAGGGTCCCGGGTTCGAATCCCGGTAGGAGCAAATGTTTGTGTGATGAGCATGGACACTTGTTTCCGAGTCATGGATGTTTATATGTATAATAGTATGTATTTACAAACCAAAAGTATATATGTAGTATATCAACTGTCTGGTGACCACGACACAAGCCTTGCTTAGTGTGACACTAGACGGCGCTGTGTGTAATGTCCAGTAAAAAAAAAAATCTCTGCGGCAAAGGCGTCTTCTCTATTAGAGGGAAGACTGTGTCATATATTCGTAAGTACCTAGTTACTCCTCAATCCTGCGTAGTAGTACGTCTTTGTTCTAATCAATCGGGTCTATCTATTTATGTACTAGTCGATCTAGCTAGCCGTTCTAGATGTGTAGGCGTTTGTCTCGTAATATGTCTGCTTTGGCTTCACAAGTTCTTACGGCATTTACTACTGCATTTTAAATTCAATTCAGTATGCAGTCCTACATTTCTACCAAACTTCTTGGTTGCGTGCGAATCTCATCCCAAGGTTTTTCGCAACTTTGACGATTCAACTTAACGCGCTTTACTTTGGACTAGGCACAGCATTTGTCTTCTTCTTCCATTACTTGTCTTCTCAGCAGTCACATTAAATTTCTAGCCATACTATCCTAATAGTCTATCCGTGTGGAAAAACGATGTATTTTGTACTGTGCCCGCGTTTTGGTCGGGAATTATCTTACGAGAATGTTTTAAATATAGCTTATGCCACTCGAGAATCATGTAGCTTCCCATTAGTGAAAGGATTTGCTGAATCGAATCAGTAATTCCAAAGATTACTCCTTAAATCCAACGTAACAAAATTGACTTACAACATTTTCTTGGTATTGCTGTAGAAAAAGTATATGTGTAATACAAGATGATAAAATCCATAGCGAAAGAACATTGTCTCAACGACATTGCACTGTAGTTGCCATGGCTTGTCCAAAGGTAAAATTAACGTTTCGCTCGCGAAAATTCAGGGAAAATGAAGAGATGTTCATATGATTCATTCGTTGGTCATCGTTCCCTTGCACTAAGCTTCACAGTTTGCCAACGGGCGCGGTCGTGAGCGCGCGCTCGCTATAAACTCTTCTAGTAAACAAAGAACATTGTTTCTTTTTGAACCGTGTACGTCAAATCAGGCGGGAAATTATTCTATCACTATTCCATTTTTTTTAAAATCTATGGTTTTATTTTGTGTTGGCAGTGCGTATTTCTTTTTTTTAATATGTTGTTGAAAACAGCCTTTTTTTTTTCTTTTTAAATGATTCTTCCAAAAATATGGAATTTAGATATATTTTGTGTTGTAATTAATATAATTATGTTGGTAGGTAGTGTGTGTATTTTTTTGGAGTTGTTTTTCAAAGTTTGTTAGGGTGATAACGGTTTTGGAAAAATGGTTGATTTCGAGTGTGTATCGCTAAAATTTGGTGTTTTCGTTGTTGTGAAATAAAGTTGGGAAGTCCGTAAGAAGATATTTTTATGTGGTGGCGTACCTAGTTGCTCGATTGGAAAACAAAGCGATCATGCATGTTTTTCTCGATGTTTCAGAAAACATCTATTCTGAATAGAAACGAACACGATCAGATTTGAAATTCGAATTCAAGTGTATGACGCGTGTGCTCTCGTTGCCATAAAATATTACTTCTAAGAAAATAAAGTCATTTCATACGCTTTCTAGATGCCAAAAACGTTTTTAAAATTAAATTAAATTCGCCTAAAGAGGTCAATTAACTTTAAATCATTACACAAACAGTTTTTACTTGACTTTCGTAATCTGTTTTATTTAACATACAAAAACACACCCGATTATATGACTTATTCACTTATGTTTAAAGTAAATAATCGTTTGTTTTGAAATAAGTCGTAAGGTTAATTTAATTCAATGGAAGTTCGTAATATGTTATTATTGTTCTTTTGTGGGCACATAATAGTTAGTTACTTATTATGTATTATTCACGCTAAGCCTTTATCGAGGTAAGCAGCTTTAAAGGGAAAAACGTTTCAACATTTACGAGTTTTATCAAATAATTTTTTATCTTACCTGCGAAAAAGTACTTGTAGAATTATTTTCGTAACTTTATTACTTAACTGATCAACTGAACAGTAGTGTAATAAGGTCCACAACCCACTATTTTATAAACATATTTATATATGGGGACAGTTATCTTAATATAAACATTTTTATATCCAAACGAATTAATTCATCATCAAAATTATATTTAAAAAAATCTCAAACTACTAAACTATTAGCATTTAATTTCCCGGCATTATTGCCGGGAAATTAAATGCTAATAGTTTTCCACATGCACCCCTTTCAAAAGTAAATTTGTCTCCAAGAAAAATACGCACTACCAACATAGCAACTTTTGTGCATATCAAACAAATACTACCAACATTATAGAACCATTAAATTTAAATATGGAAATCAAGAATTCATTGGTTGTTTGCACTTACTTATAGCTTATCATCAGACTATAAATTTCTAACACTCTAGTGAGATCAAAAAGTAGTGAAAACTTCTTCGTAATTACGAAAGTACCTTACAAAAGACTGCTGCAACAAAACTGTATTTCTGATTACAGAAAAAAAACTAAAAGTGTGCAAGTGAAGTGATCTGGCGTAAAGCCAGCGACAAACTAAACACGTTTCTCTTTAACCAAGTGATAATGTGCTTAAAAATCATGGCTACCACACTAACGAACAGTGCGAGAAAGTGACATCTGTCAAAATGTCGGACAAAAGAAGGAAGAAGACCAGAAATTTTCATAATAAAAGGACTATTTAGCTAGTAATAAATAAAACTTTCAAGTAACTGATCTCAAAAGTGCTCAATTTTAAGTTATAATCATGATATCTTTGAAGAAATTGTACGGGGACGAGTTGTTGAGACTCGCTCTAGTCCTAAGCCTGCTAAAGGTGGACCCCAACGATTACCTGGAGAGGGAGACCCAGCAGATGATAGCTGGGCTCCACATTTCAAACGGTTCAGACTGGTCTTTAGAACAAGAAGCTAGGACGCTAATCAGACCAAGATTCGTCCATCCAAAATCGTTAGACAACATACTGATTAATTACGAACGCCAATTATTTGAGGAGCTGAACTCCCTCGGACGATATGGTAATCCCGATTTAGAATATAATGAACGGATATGGAATAACAGAGCGCCAATACTTCATACATATTTAGTAAATAACGTGGCGACCGACACAGTAGCGCCGGCGCTGGCGCAGGCGACGGTCCCCGAAAATGCTGACCAAGACTCTGTCTCAGCCGACGACAACGTAGCCCAGGAAGTCAAAGTTTCTGATGAAGAAGAAGAAACGGCTAGCAATGAAGACCGCCCGGACGCTGTTGTCACTCTTTCTGCTGATTTTCTTCACAACAGAACTGAAGAAGACATTTTTGCTGAAATAGCTTCCAGATCCTTTGACGTAAACGAGCTACTGGTACAACCTTCCGAAATGCAGATCAAGAAGGAAAACGAAGACTTTGAAGTCAGAGTCAAAATGGAGGAAGTGGATGATGATGATCTTTATAGCGACAACGCTATAGACTTCATGCCATACTTCAATCCGAAAACTGAAAGGGATTTAGGCGAATCCAATTCAGTATTTCAACAAAACCTGGCAGATCTACAAGAATTCGGCGAAGTAGATGAAGCGAAAGAACTCAAACATGATCTTGAGTATTTGGACGTGAAACAGCAACAGGAGAATTTAGAACAGTACTTGATGGAGAACACTCCTTTGGATTCTGAAGTCTATGAGCTGGCTCCGATGTTTGAAGAAGAACTGGTGCTAAACGTGAAAAGGGAACGAGCCAGTACCAGTTTTACTGCTAGCTCGAGTGGTGTCAGTGATATGGAAGCTTCCAGTGATGGTGTGGATGTGAAGATCGAGCCTGATGAAGGGCATCACACTGGTGATGAGCTGACTCAAGAGGTAAGTGGTTGATCCTTTGTTTTTGATGAAGTGTACTGATGTTTTCTCCTTTCTAGATACGTGATCTTGCTTCAGTACGGTTGAAAATGTGTATCTGCCACAGAGAATAATAGACATTGGTTTTTGCACTGTGCGAGTAACTTAACGTTCAACTTTAGCTAGTGGCCATAGGGAACGTATTATGTTATTGTTTTCACTAGCAGTATGGACACCCTTATGGACGCTTCAATAAAAGCGTTATTATCGATTTTTTATTCTCCGCTTAGAACAGAAAGCTGAAATTCAAACTGCAATGTGTTGATTGTCGCTTAGAAATGCTGAGGCCTTATTTACCGGTAGGCTTATGTAAAGGGCTAATGGTGGGACCATAGAAAACTGGTTTAATATGATACATAGAAACTACACACGCAATTGGTGTAAAAAAAAGAAAACAAAAAAAAACTGCGCTATCAACATTTTCAGCACCATTGCCGCATTTGTATGTAAATACGGAGTGAAAATATTTAGCGAACTGTAAATGTACGTGGAAGTGACGTCACAATAAGCCAATAGGTTCAAAGTACGGTTATAATGAATAAGGTTACTGATTTTAAAGTATTCGAAGTAAATACGTTGATTGACGGCCTGTCAACGATTTTCTTTTATTTTGTTTTGTTTATGCGCATTTTTTTCTTGTTTCTGTAGGTGTAAAAGTTATTCTTATAATTTTTCCGTCTTCCATATTTAAAATTGAAAAAAATAAATGCAAATTCTGTTTTTGAATGTGTGCAAAGTTAAAAAAAAACAACTCTCTTTTCAAGACACATTTTGTTTTTCTGTCCTGCCAACACGCGGTTAGCTGTCAAGAATGACATTGTTTTGACGTTCGTAAATCATAAAAGGTAGCATTTAATAAAAAATAAGGTAAGAGTTATTGCGGTGAAAAATAACTTCTCACTTGAAAGAAATAAATAATCCCTACTCTCAAAAAACGAAAACTTTCTAAATTAAACACCAAATTAAAAAAAGAGGTTATGCATTCCGCATTCGGCAAGTAATATTTTCATTTGGCCATGCTACATACACGTCACAAGCAAAGACGCGAAAAAACATCAGTCTTAAAAACCAAAGTTGAAAATATTTATGTACCGCGGTGACATACGATGCTAATTATAATTGTAAATACGAATTTACATGAAACACGTACTGCGGGCACATTTACTAACGTTTACGTGGCTGAAGTATTTATTTCATTTTCAACACTTTCGTGACGTAAATCAAAAAATAGGGACTCGCTTACAGTCGACTCACAGTTGTTTTACCTCTTGACAGCACCCAAAAATCAACCTTATGTTCACGTGTGTAATGATCTCTGTGATTTTGATAGTTCACATCACTGTCAATCAGACAGAGATAAAGAAGGTAATTAAATCACCATGTAAAGTGTCAAGGGCTGTCATTTCTATGTTATCCACTGTCACCGGGTGTGATGATGGAATGCATTCCTTTCCCAGTTATTGTACCTTTGACATTTACAAGTCCAAAATCAACTTTATTTTGAAAGAAAGAAAGAAAAAGCATTCATTAGCCCGACAGGACAAAACATAAAATAAAAAATAAAAAATTATAATAATAATAAAATGGTAAAATTGTGATTACAACACTAGTTAAAAGTAAACATAATGAGATAATAAAAAAAATAAAAAAAATAACGATATCATAAGAAAAAAACAAACAAAATACGAAACAGAATTTGTCCTGTACAAGACCAAAAGGCCCCTATCTCAGCATGGTATTTTCACGTACATAGAGGTGAAATGTGGTGTAGTGAGGCAAATTGTTAGTGATACCAACCTAACAACAATCTAATTGCTATGAGAATAAACATTGCTGTGATTTTGACGGCCATGCCAAGGACGGAGGTAAAATAACTGTGGAAGATTTGTACATTGGTTCCTTGTCTATGGTCAATGACGACCTAACCTTGTCATAGACTATGTCCGTCAAATGTCATGTCATACAAAGGACATTAATATACAACATTATTTTTTGTTTATACTAAACCCGAAAAGGGGTCATTGTACTCATCATTTTGAACAACTTTTTCTATGGGAAGAACCTCGAAATCGCGAAAAAAAAATCAGCTGTTCCCTACATTTATGTTCGCACAACTCGTCAAAATGTAGGGAACAGCTGATTTTTTTTTCGCGATTTCAAGGTTCGTCCCATAGAAAAAGTTGTTCAAAATGATGAGTACAATGACCCCTTTTCGGGTTTAGTATAAACAAAAAATAACCCTGTATAGACACTTTTCCTTGTGTACCCAATGTCCTATGTTTCTCAATAGTTTAAGTCGTTAGTACTAGTTACTTTACTATTAATTTTAAATGCGAAAGTAGATTGGTTTTTTTATTTTTCACGCCTAAATCACAGAAGCAATCGTCTTCAAATTTTGCATATACGTTTTCAGGGGAACAGAAACGGACAAAGGGTACCTTTCAATCCGAAAAAAGTACTGCTCCCGCGGAAAACAATAACGTTCTTATGATAATAGATAGCGACACGTGTCTTTCGAATTATAATTGAATTATGTTACTACAACCAGAGTACCTACAACTCGAATTGATTGTCAAATTTTAAATCAATGCGATTTAGCCGCGGGCAATAGCTTTAGTCTTTGATAAATCCTTTTTGTTAATACGTCATTAGTTCTAATTTTCACACCTCTACCGCCAACTGTTTGACATTAGCTCAAAGAATATCATTTGACTTAAGAGGTCATTCAACTTAACAAATTATGATAATTTGCACTGGCAACTTTTTATCTTTTGCCGTAGAAGTGTAATCTTTGTTTGTTATTAAGACCTTGACAATGATGTCTAAAGAGGTCAACAGCCTTTTTGGGTCGTTGGAATCAATCTATAATTCTTATTTTAAATGGTTTTGTGGCTAGGTTCAAAACATAATTTGTGCGGCCAGTAGCGATAGTCTAAGCAAGCCAGCCATCTTGTTTTTTCAATACCAATTTCAATGGACCAGTACCGAAGGGTAAATTTTTGTAACAGCCAGTCCGGTGCATATTTTTAATAATGTTTGAAAAAAACATACATCGAACCATTTGTAGTTTTAGTCATATTTGGGCAATCACGTCCTAACTGAATTACCTACATTGTTTTACTTTTGGTAATAGTAGACTCCAGTACAGTGGTTGTTCCGAAGGGAAGCCGGTAGGTTTCGAGTTGCATGAAACCCTCGCCACTGCCATGGACATTTTCACAAATTTTTACTAACAGCGCCCTTCTGTCAATGTCATGCAAGTGCCAAAAGAAACATATACAATGACGTAGCGTAGAAAACTTTAAAAAAGACACTGCAATTGTTGTATCGTACGTATATATGCTGTTAGAAGGGATATTTTTTATCATTGTTAAAACAATAACCTCAATGACAATGGCGATTTCAAAATCTCACACTGCTACACACAGATTTTGACATAGCTGTCAAAGCGCTGTCAAAATTTTGCGTGAGAACGTCGTTGTGCGATTTTGTAATCGCCTGCGCCTGCGACTGAAATTGCTTCGTGTGAAGTTGTGTACTTAGCATGAAAGGGTCGATTTCTCTCTATATTTGTTATTAATCTGATAATGTCAAGTAATCTACACTATCTATATTATACTTAACATTATAAAGCAGAAGAGTTTGTTTGTTTGGTTGAACGCGCTAATCTCAGGAACTACCGGCTCGAATTTAAAAAATCTTGTTGTGTTAGATAGTCCATTTATCGAGGAAGGCTTTAGGCTATATAACATCACGCTACGATTATTAGGAGCGGAGCAGGAATGAAAAATGTTGCAAAAACGGGGACGTTTTTCTCTCTTATGTGACGCAGACGAAGTTGCGTGGGTCAGCTAGTTACATCATATCTGACTAGTCTTTTCAAAACTATGTTAAGGTCGGCTTCCAGTCTAACCGGATACTGCATTGAATACCAGTATTTTACATGAAACCAATGCCTATCTGGCATTAATAGTATAACTCTGTTAGTTTAGTAAGTGTAGTAGGCAATAGACGATATCTCTTGGTAAGACTGGTTGTCAGTCATTCCGGCCACTGACTACCTGTAACGACTGTCAAAGATCTACAAATGACAGCCGGGACCAACAGCTTAACGTGCTTTCCGAGGCACGGAGGAAACTCGAGATACGTAATGGTTGGTTCTAAGGTCCATGTTCACCAAAAAGATGACTGTCTGATTATCTAAAACTAATGTTTAAAACACATTTTTGTATCGGAACATGTCACATGGACAGCTGTTTTTAGATAATCAGACTGTTATCTTCTCGGTTAACATCGACCTTAGGGTAATAAAGGGTGTAAAACACCTCTTCACGAAGCCAAAACGCACTTGTTCTCCCCATCATTGCGATCATTTTTTTGTTCTACACCATACCTGGGAAGCTTCTAGTTACGGAGATATGGGGGACCAAAGTTGCAATTTTTGGACAAGTTTTTTTTTAAATACAAGTTATTTTTGTAAGATTTTGACTTTGAACACCTCCACGACGCTCGTACTATTCAATCCATCCATCAGCACAATGTTTTAAGTGCGTAACGTTGAGTTATACCACAAAACATGATTTATAACCTCAAAAAAAAAGTTATTTCCCAGCTTTAATTTTTGCGTAAAGTTACTTAGTTTGATGTACAGAATGCTTGGTTGACAGCTTCGTGATGAGGTGGTTTACACCCTGTATTATAACCCTTGGTAATTAAAAAAAAAATGGTTTTTAGATGTGGATTTTTTTTTATTCATTTGTAATTAATATAATTTTTAAATTCTTATAATGTGAAACAGTGTATGCCTTAATGGGTAGTTTTTTGAGTTACTATAACCTAACTATAAGACCGATTGTATAACCAAAAAGCACACTAATAAATACTTTGACTTTGACTTTAAAACTGGTTGTAATAATTTCGGGCTTGTAAAAATATTTCCTACGTCAATTTTTACTATGAAAATGATGGACAATCAATAGTTTGGTAACAAATAGGCCTCAGAGGGCTGGTCGGTTTCTGATAAGCATAGATAAACATATTTATCGTTTATCACTAAACCGCAAAATATTATACAAGCATTGGCTTTTATTCCCACAGAAAGGCAGTACTTAGTTAAATAAAATATTATTCTGATGTAGATTTTTTAAGGTCCCGAATTTACATGGTTTAGACTCAAATAGGAACCTTTTTTGAGTATTGAGCACCAAAATAATCATACCAAAAAGTAGAAATTTCCAATCAGTAGCCTCAAGCATACCGAAGCGATATTTTTGTTACTACGATCATAATATATCATGGAAATTTCTACTTTATTACCATGAAGTTAGTGTAGAATGCTCTTTATCACCTAAAATCCTTAGCCGTGCCGGTGCCGATAGTGGGCGCTGGGCCTAAGACGCCTATAACACGCAAATCTTTAGTGAGAAGTGTTGTTAGTTCGTCACGCGGAGGTAAATAACCTGCGAAGTCATTGAACCTTTCGGCAATAAGGCAGAATCTGCGTCTTAATTCGAAATTACACGGGTAGAGCCAGTGGCGGCGCAAGACCTAAATTTAGTGTGGGCAAGGTACATTTAGCGAGGCCCTCGGATGGTGCAAAACGAAAGGAAAATAAAAAATCACTTCAAATTGCTCAGTTTTGTAATAAAGAAACAAATCTAAGTTTTTACTAATACTTCTTTGTAACTTAAAACAAAAAAGAAAAAGAACTTTTCGAAAAAACAGAAATTATCTACTTTTGGTTTTACTGAACTCCATAGTGATCTCCAATGACTAAACTTCGAAAATTCAAAACAGGCCAAGTACGTGTCGCGCCACGCGCAGTGTAGGGTTCCGTAGTAGCCCGTTATCACATGAT
The DNA here is from genome assembly GCA_916618015.1 of Xestia c-nigrum. Taxonomy (NCBI): domain Eukaryota; kingdom Metazoa; phylum Arthropoda; class Insecta; order Lepidoptera; family Noctuidae; genus Xestia; species Xestia c-nigrum. Next base: position 10,121,753 of record OU745268.1, on the reverse strand, counting down.
AATTTATTGATACTGTTTTTAATTTTTAATTTTGTTTTTCAATGCACTCTTCACCTACTACAACTACTTCATCTTAGTCACTTTAGACTTTTCAAGGATTTATTCTAAGAAAGGGGGGGCTACTGGAACAATTAATATTTGTACTTTGAAGTTTAAGGTGAAAGCGTCAGGGTGGCCCGCGAAATTCAAATGTCCTTACGTTTTTTGCAATTTGCAGGGCAATGCTAAGATGTATGTTGATGAAAATATCGTTTGCGACTTTATGACATAATTATGTAGTTACAAAATTATAATCATCAAAATCATTAATACAATCCTCCAAGTTCACAAAGGTCAAGAAACTACTTTGACTTTGAAAAATTGGATTTTATTTATGATTTTGATGATTATAATTCTGTAACTACACTCTTTTCTAAATCAGGTATCACCCTCGAATATCTAATAATTAAACACGTGATAGCCTTTTAAAAATATGATTGTAACACTATTATTTAAGTAACATGAAGTGCGACTGCGTCTGCATGCGGTCGCTGCTTGAATGCATGAGTGAGCCCGCGAAAAAAATGGAAGTCGAGTGCAAATACTAACAGAAAAGTCGCAGATAATAATATTTTGAATGGTCCGGAGCGAGACGGAATGGGAAGCCGTAACCTCTTTCTGCGAAGCAGTCATGCTAGCGAAGGAAGTGGTGAAACGCGAAAGGGAGAGAACCTCTCGTCCCAGCCGCCGCCGCACCGCCGCGGGAGACGTACCGGACGTGCACCGTAGGCGCGGGCCTGTGGACGGTGCGCTATGAGCTAGCTCGACGTCCGTACGTCTTATGATGACAGACCGTGTCTACGGCGCGCATGTGTTTCACGCTCGCTTCAAAGAGATGTCATCAATGGAAGGGGTCCGCAAGGGCCGATGCCTGCCGGGGCTGCGGAACTGTTCCAAAGAGATACCGAGGCCCTGGTACACAAAGGGCTAAGAAGGAACATGGATGGGTTTTAGTCAGTAAAAATCTGACATTCCATGAGTCATTTGATGATTTCCCATCCGAAAAAAAGAAAAATATCATACAAACCTTAGACGAGTCGCGTCTAAAGTTATCACCATGGTACAATAATATACTTCGCCAGGTATAGTATTCCGAGAGACAGAAGTCACGTGGGTGACTCGTATCTACGTCATAACCGCTATCAATGGTTCTCAAACTTTATAATCTGGGGAAATTCAATCTAGTAAAACAATGATATAATTATTAAATTCCTACTAACTTTTGCCTTTAGCTCTACCCGCATTGTAGGTTTTCGGGGACTAAAAGAATCCTATATCCATGCTAGGCTTTCAGGCGCAGGGAGGGCAATTTACAGGTATATTTGTCCAATTAATCCCACTTCTGAGATGTAAAGGACGCTCAGGAAGGCTACTTTAAATAACAACGTCAATTATCGTTTTCACAATTTTATTTTCCAAAATAAATCACACACTTGAAAGTATTTCAACACTCGATCGAGGACTGAACAGTTGTATAATGTATGTCAAGACAACCTTCCAACTGGACTGCTGTCGAACGAACGTCTCACTTGCTATTCGATTACTTCCCACTAAAACTCCTACTCTTGCTCCTTAATTTGCCGCTAAGACGGTAATTTAACGTGTGAGTAAATACAGCTACTTTTAAAGTGTAACAATTTAAATTAATAAGTCCAAACACAAGGTAGCTACTGTTAAACTTTAAGGAGTTCCCTTGACTGTCCTTCCTCTTTATCATCACACCCCCAATGACAGTCCCAACCCACCTAGAAGTAAATTTCTCATCAATATAAATTAATCAAGCCCAAACACCAGGTAATTGCTGATGGGCCACCCTTGGGAAATCTCCTTTCCAAAAAAAAGAATCATCAAAATCGGTTCATAAACAACGAACACTCATAGGACAAAAAAAATAAGATCGAATTGAATACCTAACCTTCTCGTTTTTGAAGTCGGTTAAAAACAAATTTGTTGGAAGTCCACAAAATAATATTGGGAATCACTGTTTTAGTGGCACTGAGCGAGACCGGCACATATGTTAGAAAATAATAGCGATACACGACGAATTGTCAGAATGTCAATGAGACAACCCGTTTCAGTGTTACCAGTAGTGTGAAAGAATAACTCCCTAACCACCTATAATTCCTGTGCGAATCCGATCAAACATTGAAGTTTTAATTAACAATAATATTGGTTTATGACTAAATTGAATTATTTTGTTTGGTCAAGCAAACGAAAACAACAATTTAAATGCAAATTATATAACAGAATGGTGACTGAAAATGTTTCCATAATTTTGTGCTTTGTTGCAATAAAGTGGCAACTGAATAATGACGTAGATACGTGTCGCTCCCGGAATGCCAGACCTTGTTTTATTTGACCATGGTTATCACTATCATCGTTGTCAAACATCGATGTACGGAGAAATTAGGTACGAATCACCGAACTATCCTAAATGCATGGATTTAGAATGTACTATAACTCCATACTGAACCTTGTGGCGTGTACTTTTGGATTTCCGTACTTTTAATTTTTTTTTTCGGCTGTAAGGCGCGAGGCCCTTTGCACCGCGAGGCCGTGGGCGGTGGCCCACACCGCCCACGCCTTACGCCGCCTCTGGGTAGAGCCTCTGTAGTCATCGTACTACATCTATACTAATACTAATACTAAAATATTATAAAGCTGAAGTGTTTGTTTGTTTGAACGCGCTAATCTCAGGAACTACTGGTTCGAATTGAAAAAATCTTTTTGTGTTGGATAGTCCATTTATCGAGGAAGGTTTTAGGCTATATATCATCACGCTGCGAACATTAGGCGCGGAGCATGAATGAAAAATGTTGCAGAAATGGGTTTCCTTTAGTTTCTCTCTCTTATATGTGACGCAGATGAAGTTGCGTGGGTCAGCTAGTCTTATAAATAAAATTCTCGTGTCACAATTTTCGTTCCCATACTCCTCCGAAACGGCTTGACCGATTCTCATGAAATTTTGTGAGCATAGCAGAGTAGGTCTGAGAATCGGCCAACATCTATTTTTCATCCCCCTAAATGTTAAGGGTAGTCCACCCCTAAATTTTTTTCTTCTTTTTTTCTTCGATCGAAACCACTCATTTCGCGCTATTTGACCCGCAGTGGCTGACGTAACAGCCATTTTGTAGTGCAAGTTGATTAGAACTTTATTCTAACAGCATTTCAAACGAAGTTTGAACCACCACAAATAGAGTTGCTAATTTAGCTCGTCTAAGCGCCTTAAAACTGAAAACGTATTGATTTGTACCTGCAGTGTCACTGTTAGTCGTGTTTGCAAGGTTACCTATTGAAAACTGGGTCGATGTCAATGCAGCAAACAGCTGTTTAAAGCACGAACCTTCCATTTAAGGTTTATACAAACTTATACCCGCGGCTTGCCTGCTTGAACCTCGTTTATTGTCCTACGAGATCGTACTACTGGGATAAAAAGTATCCTATATGTTAATCCAGGTTATAAACTATCTATGTGCCGAATTTCATCCAAATCCGGTCAGTAGTTTTCGCGTAAAAGAGATATAAGTACGACAATCGAAGTGCAGTTCCCCTTGGATTTAGCATATTTTAAGAATATAAAGAACAGGGTGTTTGTCGTGGCTTATTAATAACAGCCGCTCTGGTCGATCTTTAGGTTAAGCCGTGTTTGTAGGTTAGTCAGTAGATGGGTGATCACGAAATACCTAGTTTTTTCCGTGCGCCCCGCTGTTACACAAAACAAAGGAAAATACATAACTAAAAGAGTACAAATTCTTTGTCACATTCATTTGTTTTGTTAGTTTATTATCATAGCAGATTTTATCTGCCTTTTATCTAGGCTCAATTTAAATAATGCTAAGCCTAAGTCCAGAGTCTAAATACTAGAAATAAATATTGCGTCATAATTACAACGAAAATTGAAGTCACAATGATAAAAATATTTTAGGGCGGGACTTTACCGATTTTCTTTTAATTCAGTAAATTCCCCTCCGCCGACCATGCCGACCTCATCAAAGTTGGGAAAAGGCTAGGCAGATGCCTAGCCTTTTCACAACTTTGATGAGGTCGGCTTCCAGTCTAACCGGATGCAGCTGAATACTAGTATTTAACATGGAGCGACTGCCTATCTGACCTCCACTAGTTAGTACTGGGTAATACCCCCCTTATTGAGACTGATTGTCGGCCTTTTGGGCCACTGACTACCTGTAACGACTTTCAAAGATCTACAAATGACAGCCGGGACCAACAGCTTAAGGCGACGACATCAGGTAAATAAGCAGCTCTATTTGTGGTGGTTCAAACTTCGTTTGAAATCCTGTTAGAATAAAGTTCTAATTAGCTTGCACTACAAAGTGGTTGTTACTTCAGTCACTGCGGGCCGAATAGTGCGAAATGAGTATTTTCGATCGATTTAAAATGAGAACTTAACTATTTAATAATAATTAATCCATCAGTCGATGTAGTTTAGCATTTGAAATTTTATGTTATATTTTTAATTATAATTATCATTGTCAATAAATGGTTAAACTGCTTTGAAAGAAAATTAAGAGTTATGTTTGAAGATTTTTTTGGTGCATTAAAGTTTGTCAAATTATGTTTTGAGTTCCATCAGTGTATGCAAAAAGGACTTCAAAATATAAAGTTGTTTTTATTTGTCGAAATTATTTACAGTTTTAGAGATAGGTACACTGCTTTTAAAAACCGCCTTTTGGACCGTTTTCAAGAAACCTCCACCTTAACGTGCTTTCCGAGGCACGGAGGAAACTCGGTTGGTAATGGGTGGTCACCCATCCACAGACCAACCTAGGCAAGAACGGCAGCAGATGATGAATTGATGATGGTTGCCAATGTTACCATACATCTAAATTTGACAGTAGGTAATGTTGCCAGTTGAGAAAAGATTATGTATCTATATTTTATTTATACCTTCATTTTCGTAATTTCTTGGTAGGTACTTAAGAGCCCTCTTACAGTCCACTAGCGCCGCCAATCGAAAAAATGTCATAACTCGTAAATAGAATCAAAAATACAAAATATGTTCTATTATTACTGTGGAAAAGGCAATAACGTTATTGTATAAAACTTTATCAACACTTGAAATATAGCTGTTTGGCTAAATCGTGCATTCAAAACATAAACGGCCGTTTTTGTTACAAGTGCACGATTTAGCTAAACAGCTATATTTCAAGTGGTGACAATGTGTTATAAAATTACGTTATTGCCTTTTCTACAGTAATAATAGACCACATTTTGTATTTTTGATTCTATTTACGAGTTATGACATTTTTTCGATTGGCGGCGCTAGTGCACTGTAAGAGGGCTCTTAAATACATCTACATAACTAATACGTTTTTTCTCACGTGGCAACATTATCTACTGTATATCTATCTACCTCTAGATCCAATGAAGATACATACCTCAAAAGATATTGTGTTGTGTTAGTCCAAAAATACAAAAACTCCATAGATTTGTTTATCAAAACATTAACACGTGTTCGGCCACCCACCTCCGAAACCACTGGACCGATTTCAATGAAATTTTCACACAAAGACGAGTTGATTTTGCCTTTTTATTTTCTGGTGTTATTAAACCAAAGGGAGGTAGGCAGAGGCCGTGGTTTACGAATGTACTTATATGACAGTAAATATTAATTTTGAAAACTTGCCAATTTCGGTCGTGTGTATTTGAAATTGAAAGTGATATAGTACCCACGTGTAGTTTTAATAATAGATTCGTTATGTACCTTTTATGTACTCTTATGTACTTAAGATCTTGTTGTACATAAAGTGTTTGAGAAACGAGACATGTGTTGTGTTGCGTCGTATTTAATTTATTTTAAAATATTGTTGTGCGTGATAGAAAGATGAAATTAAATTTGATAAAAACAGTGATTGAATTGTTTCTCTAATGTGAGTTCTTCTCGCAAAAGTGTACTACTTACATAGTTCTTTCTGGGTAAGTTATTTAAACTTAATTATTTACAGTATCTCTTTAGGTAGTAAGTAAAATGTAAAGTATGAATGTGGATGGCTAGAAGAGTAGAGGAAGATCAATGAAACGATGGATGTACTGTGTGAAGGAAGATATGTATAGAAAGGAGATGTCTGATGAGATGACGAGTAATAGAGGAGTATGGGAGAAGAAGACATGAGTACAGATCGGGGCAGCGGGATTTTTTTTTGCCAATGAACTTTCAAACGTATTGGTATAGAAATACGACCGTGGCCCGTATTTCAATACAAATCCCTTTAGATGCCACGGCATGCTATGGCATCATTTTAAAGCATTGCAATTTATGTCGTATTTCTATATCAGTACGTTTGAATGTCTATTGGAAAAAAAAATAATCCCTTGCCGTGCCCTAGGTCTGCGTAGGCCTTTAAAGTTCCTCTGTGACTAAACCCGAATCGGTCTGAGTCCATTGTTTAACTATTGTGTCACTTTATTAACAGATGAAGGTTTATTTTTAACCGACTTCTAAAAAAGGAGGAGGTTCTCAATTCGGATGTTTCTATTTTTTATTTTTTTTATGTTTGTACGGGCATAACTCCGTCGCTTGCCAACCGATTTGGATAATTCTTTTTTTGTTGGAAAGGGTATTCTTTCCAAATGGCCCCATAGCCACCAAGTCAGGATCTGATGATGGAATCTTGGCGAAATCGAGGGAACTCTTCAAATTTTATATGAAATTGTGTTGCGATTTTGGTATTTTCTACAACAAGTGAAGCATTTGCGTTTGATAAGAACCATTCTACCATCAGATCATACCATAGTCGTGTTTGGGCTTGTTGTAATTGTAACGGTATGCACTTTCCATGTATCAAGCACATGTGAACCACTAAAAAGTGAAAAATAAAAACTTTTTCGCAAAAAAAAACCGACTTAAAAAAAAACAAAAAAGTGAAATATAACTTTAGCTTCTGAAGTCGGTGACAAAAAAACTAAAGCAATCAAACAAAGGTCACCGACTTCAGAAGCTAAAGTTATTTTTCACTTTTTTGTTTTTTGAATCGATACCAAGTTTCATTCTCGAGATGTTGACCCCTTGTTTAAATTTCTAATTAGTAAATCTGCTGCCTATTGAGCATCGTAATTCGTAACGCTAAAGAAGACTGTGTTCTCGCTTGTTCTAGTAAAACTTATTAACTCCCGACGCAAAAACAACGGGGTGTTATAAGTTTGACCTGTCTGTGTGTGTGTGTGTGTGTGTGGCATCGTAGCTCCCGAACGAATGAACCGATTTTCATTTTTTTTTGTTTGAAAGGTAAATTAGTCGAGAGTGTTCTTGGCTATGTTTGATAAAAATCAGTCCAAGATGGCCGCCGCTACAAAATGGCGGATTATATGTTTATTCAGCAACTCCCTCTATATGGGTATCAAATGAAACTAGGGCTTGATTAGTAGAATACTATCGCTGTAATAAATTTCAAATCCAAGATGGCCGCCACGGCCACCACAGAATTGTGAATTTCGTTTTGGTTTCATAGCTCTTTCGATAGGGGTACCTAATTGGGTATCAAATGAAAGAGCTTGACTAGTAGATTAATGTACACTATTGGGAAGACCCAATGTGGGGGTCTTAATTTTTTAATTGAATGTAACTTGTAATTTATTAAAGACACATATACATCCGGTAATAAGTGCGTTCAACTAAAACAATATTATCTCAAATCATTTTCATTTTAAGTCGAAAATACAAAAATATCGACGAAAATTCTAAACTTCAAAGCGATCTCCTAAATTATTAAAACGAAAAGTCATTCACATTTCACCTTAACGACGTCCCCCGAAATCGGTTATCGAACTCGGGGGTAGAGTGTCAACCCCTTGAGGTTCTTGCCCCGGGGTTGAGACGAGGAAACAAAGAAAGACCTGGGGGCATTGGCTGGGTTCTCCAGACGGCTGGCTTGTCTGGGTCGTCCTAAAGTGCATGCACACGTATTTTGGGTTGAAAGGGGGTGAAAGTGAATTGTTTTGGGGTTGTTTGTCTGCCCTCGTAACGCAAACAATGGGAGGTAATGTAGGTATCTATAAAAGTATAAAAAAAAACGTATCCATGGTTCAGTCTAAATAACCTGCCGGCTGCTCTGCTCGCGTTAATTTTGAATTTGCCAATAATATATTTTTTTGTCTGATTAATTATTATTAGTAAGTTTTAAATAGGTACTTACTGATAATTTTGATGTGTTTTGTCCTGTGCGGGCTAATAAATGCTTTTTCTTTCTTTCTTTCTTTCTATGTCCGTTTCTGTAGATGTGACAACGTACATGCAAAATTTCAGATCAGTGGTTTATTTAGGCGCGAAAAGGTTTTGTTTTGCATTTTTTAATGAATGGGTACGGTAAGGATTACTTAAAACAGAATTATATGTTGAGTGGAGTTGAGGACGAGGAAACAAACGAATCGGGGGCGTTGCCTAGGCCCCAGACGTCTGTCTGTCTAGGTCGCAGCGTTCTAAAGTGCATACACACGTATTTTGGGTTGAAAAGGGGGTGTAAGTTAGTTGTTTGGGGGTCAAAAGGGTTTAAGAGAGATTTTTGTTATTTTCGGAGTTAATTATATCAGCGTAAGCAGGGGAAAGGTTTCTTTTAATGCAGAGAAATATAACGATCTTTGATTATCGCGCTTTTGCACTGCATTTTGGGGATTTGAAACTAAGCTTTATGAAATCGAAGTTTGTGCTTTGTTTATTAAATAAAATAAATAACTGTTTAAGGTAGATTATAGGAGATTATGATATATATGTAGATGTACATATGTGACATCACGGCTGTAATCCTGGAGGGGTTAGACAGAGGAATACTTAATAGTACTTCCACATTTTGACAGTTATGTTTAAGTTGCATGTAATAAGCCAGCCTATTGCAATCAACCGGACACGAATCCAGACACCGTGACTGCTACTCAGAAATTCTTGATTGAAAAACCCAATAACACTTTGCGCGACCCGGGAATCGAACCCAGGACCTTATGCTTAGCAGTCGCTCTTGCGACCACTAGACAATGAGGTATCATATTACCCAGTACTAACTGGGTTGTGGAGGTCAGATAGGCAGTCGCTCCATGTAAAATACTGGTATTCAGCTGCATCCGGTTAGACTGGAAGCTGACCCCAATAATTATAGTTAGGAAAAGGCTAGGCAGATGATGATGTGTTTAGTAAATCGTTTGTTATCATTAAATGCTATCTCGACTATTAAATTAGAACTTCCTGTCAAAAATATTCTAATCATACTAGTGAAATCAAATATGGCGTCTTTTTATCGAGGTAATCAAAGTTATGTTTTTATGTAATAAAGTAGCTACATACCTACCCGGTTATATTAACAGAATTGATAAGATCTTCTGTATTGATAGGTAGGTACAGTCAGCAAAACAGTTAGGTATGCAGGCTAGCAATCTTCTTACGAGTTTTATTAATATAAAAGTCTGTAAAGATTAATTTTTGTTAATTTTTCACGCAGAAACTAATGAAAGGATTTGGATGAAATTGCAAATATATTGATAATAACCCTTTTCCATTTACAACAGTTGAAAGAAGATTACTAGCCTGTAAACCTAACTGTTTTGCTGACTGTACCTACTAGTTTTTCAGTTATTCGGATTTTGTTCTTGTTTGGAACTAAACAATGGTCCGAAATAATAGTTATCTACGTAAACGGACCGTTAACGAAGTCAAATCAAGTTTTCTGTACATCAAACTAAAAAACTTTACGCAAAAAATATTGCTGGTGAACGTTTTTGGTTTGAAAAATCGCAGGACTCAACATAACGCACTCAAATCATTGTGCTGACAGATGGATACGGGGGTCGTGGAGGTGCTCAAAGTAAAAATCTTACATTAAAAAAGTACCTATTTGAAAAATGTTGAAACTTTGACCAAGGAGTATCTCCGTATGTAAATAGAAGGTTCCCGGGTACGATATGCTCTAGAACAAAAAAATATCGCAATGACGGGCAGAACAAGTGATTTTCGGCTTTACACCTTTGTCTTTACTATTATTTTGTTTTACTCTCAAATATTTTAAATGCTAGGACCGTCTATTGATTTTTTTTCAGATTGTAATCTCTCGTGGTACAAACTTGTTCTTAAAATATCTTTAAAATAATCTCCTGATTTTTCCACTCAGTTAAAACGGTCGATTAGCATTGAAACAGCTGTTTGGTAAAAATAATATAAGTGTCTGTATACCCAGTACATCGATGAATCATAAAGTATTACGTACCTACTCGTGTCGCAAAAGATTAAAAGGTTGAGTAATACCTCGCCCTGTTCGTAGTTTGGCAGCGCGTTGCCATAACAAATGACAGAACTACAGACGCTCCGAAGCTTTGTTTTGTACAAATCTATACTAAACTAATTAGAGGTAAGATTTGTATTTTTGTATGTAACGAATAAACATAAAAACTACGGGACCGATTTGAAAAATTCTTTCAGCAATGGATAGCTACATTATCAGCGAGTAACATAGGCTATATTTTATCCCCGTACTCCCACGGGAAGTGCGCGGGTGAATCTGCGTGATGTCCGCTAGTTTTGTATAAAAGTTATCTATGGTGACACCCTTTTACTGCCAACAAGCTGTTGTAATACTGCGAAATACGATACCACTTGGAGTGGTGTCAGACTTTTTGGGCCACTGACTACCTGTAACGACTGTCAAAGATGGACAAATGAGAGCAATGGCAAGTATGACCACCAATACCAGCGATTCCCACTGGTCATATTTATATGACATGACAGTATGACCACCTAGAAACGGGTATGAAACACATGTTAGTAAAAAGTAGTTTTTAATGGATGGAGAGGGAGAGAAAGGCCAGAGAAAAAAGGAATGATATTGAAACAGTAAGGAGTAAACGATGTCGTGTTGTGACAGCAGAATGGAAGAAGAAAATACACATAGAATATGGGCTGGAAAACGATAAATTGTGGCCACGAAATACTTAGGAAATGACGTAATTATCAAAATAAAAAACTTATAATTCGTTGTAAATAGGTGTGTCAGTCAATGTTTTTTAGCTTTATCTACAATGTAATTTTCCAACGATCACACCACACGCAAAAAAAACACGTGAAAGAGACAACGCACTTTTACTACTAAAATAATTATGTGACGCATGCCGTTAGAGAGAGAGAGGTGACGTTTACTACTAATTACGTCATCGTGTCGTCTGTGGTCTGATTCAACACGTATGCATAGTACATCATCACAAATTTTATAAAGCAAAAAAGTACACACACTTTTAGTTCGCCTGTTCTAACTAGATGGCGGTGTAGTCGAATTAGAAGTCGCTATGGTTTCGTTACATCTGCGAGTACATATACCCTCGGCTACAGATTTTCGATCTGTCTACAAAAGCTGGACATAGGCCTCTCCTATTTTAGAATTTTTGATATTAGCGATTCGCACTGGACGTGCGATAGCTATTTTAATCCCCATGAAGTAATAGTAATACTGCCGTCCTATAGCTATAATGCCGTTATCTCGCATCTGGTCGATTTTCGTTTTTTGATACCACCATAATCAGAAAAAAATTCTCTATCTTTCTGTCTAAGCAGTGTTTCTCTACTATTTATAAATCACGAGATAGAAAAAATTAAAACGCCGTTAAGTTGCCATAAATGTTATGTCTCCCACGCTAAAACGCAGGTAAGCAACATTACTACACTAAAAAGTGACTAAAGGCTTATAATTTACATTATAACATTTTTTTTTATCATCAGTTGCATAACTAAATTGCCGTTAAATGAAAATACTAGTTAAGAAGGTCGTTAATGTCACTTAACCGCATTTATGCGTAGTACTTAGATGTATTTTTAATAAGACACTTTGTAGTGAATACGCCAATAACGGCATTTTCAATTGGAAATATAGTTAAATTGCTTACGACGTCAACACAAAAATGCAGTTGTCAGTCATTACCACACTAAAACGCGGTTAACTACCCTCGATCGCTCGCTCTCGCTCCGCGGCTCCCCGCGTCTGTAGCAGTGTGCCAGCATGGCTTAAGGTGAAAGCGTCAGGGTAGCCCGCGAAATTCAAATTTTCTTACGTTTTTTGCAGTTTGTAGGTATGTTGTTTAAAATATTGCTCGCGACTGTAAAGACCTGTATAGCTACAGAATTAAAATCATCAAAATCACCAACACAACCCTCCAAGTTCATAAAGGTTTAGGAACTGTTTATCAAGGTCAAAAACTACTCCAAGTTTTTTATTTACAACTTGATTACGATAATTTTTTGTTTACTAAACAATGCAGGTTGAAAAAAGATTATTTTAATAGTTTAGATTTCGTAACGCGAACAGCTTATTTTTGGTTTCTCATAATTTTAGACCTGCGATATCTTCTAAAGTACCAATTTATTTAAACTAAATGAAGTAAATTGCAATATTAATTAAACGCAATTATTATCGCTATGTAGTTATTTAGTTTGAAGTTTTTGCGTAGCGAGCTACCAGTACTAGCCCGCGAATTCGCACAATTTTGCGCTCATTTTACGAGGACAATTTTGAGACGCAGAGTTTGATCTTGGGTTTTTTAATATAATTATATTCATCATCATCATCATCAGCCTTTAATGTTCCCACTGCTGGGACACGGCCTCCTCTCAATGAGAGGGAATGGGCTATAATCTACCGCGCGGGCCCAGTGCGGATTGGTAGATGTCACATGTCTTCGAATTTTTGGTTCTAGGACAAGCCGGTTTCCTCACGATGTTTTCCTTCACCGTTTTGAGAGCAGCGGTGATGAAAATAACTTACACAAAGTAATGCGCCTACCTGGGTTCGAACCCACGACTTACTGTTCGTAAGTCGGGGCCGCCACCACCGGGCCACCGCTGCTCTAATTATATTGATATATTCAAAAACCCAAGATCAAACTCTGCGTCTTAAAATTGTCCGCGTTGCTATTCCACAAAGATCCAAAAACATTTTAGACATGATTAAGCGCCGCGCCGCGCCGCGCCACCGCCATATGCCACTTGTGTATGACCCGCGCCTTAGAGACACCAAAATTGAGCAATTTGACATAGAAAAGTCTCACTTTTAACAGAGGGAATTTAAGTCCTAATCCCGAACTACAGCGTTTTGATACCTTGTGCTTCAATAGGTTTTGTTCAACGGCATCCAATATTTTTGAAAAGTTTTGTGATACGCAAGTTACTTAATTCACATATGCATCGTGAACAATTAGAATAAAGATTTTAATACGTCTTCAAAGAGGAATTGATTTTACCTGTAAGTGAAATCAGTTCCCCTTTAAAGCCACTAGCTGCAGCAGATGACTGGCATGATGCTATAGCTATATTATTGAACAAGGGCACACGTTTATGAGTGCTGATCAAGTGCACCATCAAGTCGAGTTGGCTATGAAGAGAAATGTAAAACGTTATGATTTTGAGGACTTTGAAGAATCAGAAGCTTCAATAAACAGATCAAAAGACATTGTGAAATCCTTATCACCTGCACATTTTCTTAATATACCATATCCGACAGAAGAATTCAAAACTCGCATCCAAGAGCTTACTTTAGAAACATGTGTGAAGTACGTTTTAAATGAAATAATAAATAACAATATTAAAGTGTGATTTAGGTGTTTTTTTTAAGATCTCATTTTCATTTAATGACGGTCTTCTTTAATTCTAACAAAATCACTTTGTGAGGACTTAGGTACTTGTAATAACTGTATTACAAGTACCTAAGTCCTCACAAAGTAACTACCTTTTTTTTTGATTTCCTCAACTTTTGTGCTCGAGTTTTAAAGCTAGAACGCGGTTACATTTTATTCTTTCATTTTTAGCGGCATTTAAGCTAAGTAATCAACCTAAAAAATAAATGCAGGCAAAATATTCACTAAAGTTACTAGTCTTATTTGCGGCTAAGTGCTTTAGCTGCATTACAGTTTAGCATAGTGTTTGTTCTTGGTGTCATGATGCTTAGCTATATCATCGTTACAGTTATTTAGCGGCATTATAGTTTGGTAATGTAGAGATCTTTTAAAGTATTTTATATGTCAAAAAAAAATAGTGAAAACCAAACACTAAAATGCCGTTAAGGTAGGCTTAGCGGCATTATAGGCGTGGTTCCATAAGCTTTAAATTGCTAAAACACTTAACTAAAACGCAAAAAACCTATTTTTGTTAAGAAATTATCTTAATTAGCAAGTGTTAGTAAGGCCACTTGAAAGTACAAAATTAGATCTATTTTTTGATACCAATAACTCACGGATAAGAGAGAAAGTTAAGAAACGGCAAGCATTTTTTATTTGCCCGCGCTTTTTTGCCCATAATTCGAAAAATGATTTTGTTGGATAACGGCATTATAGCTATAGTATAGGATCCCGCTATACAACGACCTTCACCGAGATGCTTATTTAATGAGACGTATTTTTTATGTTATTAAATATGCCAATAAATATATCCTATATGGGTTGCCTAACAAATTTCAGTCCAGAGTATTTTTAATTAATAATTTAAAAACATTTTTTTTTTAAACATTGCACCGGTGTGATTATTAAATAAATTTGATACCAATCGAAAGTTTGAAGCCCATAGAATATGCAAACGTTAGGTTGCCTATTTTTTTCCGGTCACAACCACGGGTTGCCAGGTGTAAACAGGTAAATCTATAGGTACTAGCATTTTGCAACGGTCTGATTATTGAATCAAACTTAGATAAAATGAAAGATTATTTCAAAGGAACACGGTGGTATAGGGTTGCCTGCGAAAAATCAGTCCCGAATTAGGGTTGTCGAATTTTAAATAATAAAATATCGCTGCGAGTGAATGTGTGTGAGAGAGAGGTCCCAGACCAACCATCCCACGCGGTAGAAAAGGACGCAGCGTAGCAGCTGTTTAAAGTCCGCCCATTTAAAGAAGGAGAGTGCGCATGCTATTTGTGCTTGGAAATGAAAAGGATAGCGATAGACTCGAATATGCTGTGCATTATTTTGGAGTCATAGATATAGTATTATATAGATGGCGAGAAAGCGTGTCGCTGAAAGGGACAAAAAAAAAGTACTAGTACTAGTAGGAAAAATGTACCCCATAATTAGTGATAAAATTAGAAATAGGTACCTACACAAAGCCTGAAGTTTAGACCGATGAAATCTGTGTCATCGAAAGCGACAGAAAGAAAACCGGGGAAGGGCGAGTCGGAGTCGCACACCGAGGGTTCCGTATAAACTTACCAATGAAAACAGTTCCCGCAAAAAAGTTTTTGTGGGACTACAAATTTTCAGTTTTCGGATTTCAGAAATAAAAAACCGATGTGACTTTAATTGATTAAAAAATAAAAAATTAAATAACTATTTCTGTATATTAATAATTAACTACTCCAAAATAATGCACAGCATATACGAGTCTATCGCTATCCTTTTCATTTCCAAGCACAAATAGCATGCGCACTCTCCTTCTTTAAATGGGCGGACTTTAAACAGCTGCTACGCTGCGTCCTTTTCTACCGCGTGGGATGGTTGGTCTGGGACCTCTCTCTCACACACATTCACTCGCAGCGATATTTTATTATTTAAAATTCGACAACCCTAATTCGGGACTGATTTTTCGCAGGCAACCCTATACCACCGTGTTCCTTATGAAATAATCTTTCATTTTATCTAAGTTTGATTCAATAATCAGACCGTTGCAAAATGCTAGTACCTATAGATTTACCTGTTTACACCTGGCAACCCGTGGTTGTGACCGGAAAAAAATAGGCAACCTAACGTTTGCATATTCTATGGGCTTCAAACTTTCGATTGGTATCAAATTTATTTAATAATCACACCGGTGCAATGTTTAAAAAAAAAATGTTTTTAAATTATTAATTAAAAATACTCTGGACTGAAATTTGTTAGGCAACCCATATAGGATATATTTATTGGCATATTTAATAACATAAAAAATACGTCTCATTAAATAAGCATCTCGGTGAAGGTCGTTGTATAGCGGGATCTTAGACTACTATAGGACGGCAGAATAGTAAATATGTAACTTAAACGCAGTTTCTCTGTGTAACCGGCAACCGCTAGGGGCGCTGCCGTCGGTTGCACTTAAGTGAAGTTAGATGGGTTGTCGGATTGAATGTAAAAAAATCCGTTATACTAAATATGGTATTATCTTCACGCTTGTATTGCTCAAAAGGGTATGCAAGAGGCAAAGATTCCATATTATTGTAGTAACATAATTGTATTGTGTTAGGTATTAACAAATAAAACGAGTTTTCTAGAAACTAAAACAAACCAAAACAGGAACAGAAATACTAACAAAAGAGACAAAATCAGAATCGGCTCATCCGTTCAGGAGCTACGATGCCACAGACAGATACACACAGCACGTCAAGGTCAAACTTATACCTAACACCCCGTCGTTTTCGCGTTGGGGGTTAAAAAAAAAGTAACTTATTAACGAGTTTGTTTTTCACTTATAGGTACATTGACGGAAACGTCGTAATATAAATTTGAAGAAGAACTCCGACACATTCGTTATTTGTTACTATCTTGATAAATACACAGTGATACAATGATAATTTCGAATTTATTAATTTTCTTAGCAATTTCATTCTTATAACCCGCCAAAATTGACCCCGTTTGAGAACTAATTAAATATCATGTTGACAAGCCCCGTCATAGACACAAGTGACGTTTTGCTTTTGCTTTTTTTTGGCACACGTTTAAATGAATCACTTTGATCAGTCTGTTATAATTTTACTCAGTTACTGAATGCAAGAGTCATAAAATAATTCAATATTTATAACATCAGAAACCGACACAATAATATATTTGCATAATTTTTTATTTATTAACTTTAATTTATCACTAAATTCTTATTTATTTATGCTTTTATATAAATTATCATAATACATGTCTTATTTATATTCATTGAAAATGATAAATGAGTTGTTAAAGTGGAAATTAATGGTGATGAATCTACAACTGCATATTTTGAAACGGCGTTTGTGTCAAAAAGTGCTACAAATGTTTTATCGAAAAATAAAAACCCGGACAAGGTTTTCTCTTTCATTTTTGGATATCCCTACGCGCGAGTTTGTAAATCGGACATCTATCCATCTGGAACATATCTCTGTACATTACGCAGTGCGGGCTTCGGTCTATTTCGGCAATCGTCCTGACCTTGTCTTACCTTGACCGCCGGTAACCTTGTTACGGCTAAATTACGAGTTTTTTTACTCCAAATCAGATGTGCTAGAAGTTATTTTTGGTAATTTATTACAGCGCCATCTGTTGAATCTAAAAAAAGAAAAGAAGTAGAAAGAAAGTGTTTTGCTATGGAGGTTTTCTTTAGAAAAAGTTTTAAATGGGATATTGCAATGAGAAATTTATTATGGTCTTCTTGATATTCTTATGATTCTACCTTTTCATGTGGTTTTATATTGTTTAAATTAACTTATATGGTTTTCGGTAATTTTGTAATTTGATTGCGTAAACTTAATCCTTTTAAGTTTTGCTACGCGAAATTTTCTTGATATATTTTATCTTACCATCGCATTTTAATTAAAATCTTACTACACCAACTTTCACATTTTTCGCGATCTGAAGTGCATCAAACTTCAGTTCAATTCTCTGTATCATGTGGTACATCTAACGCCATCTGCCATCGAGTAGCATAAGTTTTCAGGTTGCCTACAAGTGACAACAAATGACGCTAATCATAAAAGTTTAACGCTTTGTCAACAGATGGCGCTGTCAATAGTTAAACCATTAAAGAATAGATGTCGTGAGTATCGACAGCTCCATGAAGCGAACAGATAGCTTTGACTGCAAAGTTTTTATATTTCTTAAATATATAATAGATGGCGCTGTTCCTAAAATGATTCATAGATGTCGCTTAGTTTGTAGTTCGTGATGTAGGTATGTTAGGTATGTTATCAAACCGCTTCTTGATTTGAGTTGTTTAGAGTTTATTATAATTGAGAATTATGATCATTATCTTTATTATTTTTTATGATTCACTGACATTAGATATTAACAAACGTTATTATTTTGTCTTTGCATAAATGTATGAATACGTTACTGAAACTTCCCGCCACATAATTTTCCAGACGATACCTACTTAAATAAAACCAGTTACCTATATAAATTCCTGTAAGTAGGTAAACCATATAAACTGCTTATGTACATGAGTAAAAAAAAACATACTTAATTAAAAATCCGATGCACTATGCTTTGATCAATTTTATCCCGCTGAGTGAGCGACCCCTACCGACATTTTTGATTAGGCGGGAAAACTGACAATAGATGAATTTAAACCCTATCTATGTGGAACAGAGTTGAATTTTCTTTAGGTAATCTGGACATGTGATGTTTTAAAACTATTTCGAATACGAGTTCAATATTTGAATTCCAACGAAAGAAAACAATCGTAACTCATTTTCATTATCAATGGATTTCAATATTTAATACTTATGTAGCTGGGTTAAATATTATTTTTGTTTGGAAGTTTTCACTTTATTTCTGTTAGACCGGTTCTTCATAGCCAGTGGTTATTAATTTAGTATTTAAACCAATTAAAGATGGCGGAGTCAATGCGACGTTACATCTGGTTCGGCTCCCAGGTTGGGTGGTGTTATTGAGTTATTCCATCAGGAGTTTTTCAATCGCACCCCGGATGATATATATGTCAAAAAGCCCGCCGTCTATTGCATGAAACTTAGGAAGTAAAATGTGGGTGATGTACTAAAATAACCTTTGGAGTACACCGCCATCAAAACATGAAATATCCTACGACATATAGGTTTTCGACGCATCAACAATAAACTCCTATCTTCAAAACAATTACTTTAATTATGTCTAATAGCGGTCCACAGCAAAAGCATTCCAAGAAATTCAAAAATGTTTAAATATCGAACAAAAAAAGGGTGTCCTTTTTATCTATGCCTTGTCATCTTTGCCAAAGATGGCGCCGCTTTGTAATAACTACTTTATCGATTCAATCTATGGTTTTAAACATCGAATGAACCTGTAGAATGATGTTTTGGCGCGTGGCCTCAATCAGAACTAGCGTAGCCATCTTGTTTTTCAGTAAAATTTTCACGAAATTTAAATTGAATTACTAACGGCGACTTAGGCGTAAAAGAACCATGTTTCACTATACGCAACTTGGTCGACACCTTTGCGCCATTCCATCTTCCTAGCACGGTGTGCTGCGCTGGGGCGGCTGCTGCAGGTGCTGAAAACCTCAAACGGCGCAAATACAATAATTTAATTGGTACTTATGTGTTTGAGCCGTTTGGGGTTGAAACACTAGGGACATGGGGTCCGGGAAATCGCCAAACCAGACCAGACCAGAGAACCGGCCTAGTTTTTGGCCAAAGTCAGCATTTCCATCCAACATGGCAATACTGCCAGCCTTCTGGGCAATTTCCTGTTGCGAGTGAACGATTTTTTTGACGCCCTATAATGCCTTTTGATGCTTATGAATTTAATAGCACTATAGAGTTGAGTTTCCCAATAATGCCAGGGTCAGTTTCCAGTCTACCCGGGTGCAGCTGTACCTATATACCAGTTCTTTACATGGAGCGACTGACTATGGGAAAAACTAATATGTTATTTTTCTTTTGTCTCCAGGACATGGACCTCATCGAGGTGTTATGGAAGCAGGACGTGGACATGGGTTTCTCCCTGGAGGATCCGATGCAACCGGTAAGAATATTTTATACTATAGCTTATTTCATTGGCTCCCCCGCGTGAAGTTCGATAGTTGTCCCACGGGATCATTTTACCGGAATAAAAACTATCATATGTGTTAATTTGGGGAATACACTATCTGTGTGCAAAATTTCATCCATATCCGTTCAGTCGTTTTTCCGTAAAAGACGAACAAACATCAATCCATCCCTTCACTCTCAGTAGGGTTTCAACTGACTCGACTACCAGTCTTGTCTCAATATTTTCTACACGATTCCGGACGGCTTCCTCGCAAATTGACCAGGAGTGTCTCAACACAGATGTAAGTGAAAGGATGGGTGGCATTTGCCCATTGGGACAGTTAAGGCTCGTAGGAAGAATAGGCCAGGCTGGTATCAAAACCAGATAGAATTAAAACATCGTGTTCTTTATTTCATCACCACTGCTCTCAAAACACTGAAGGCAAACATCGTGAGGAAACCGACATGTCTTAAAACAAAAGAAAATCGAAGATATGTGGTATTAATGACGATCCGATTGTCGTAGTGGTAGTGACGCTGCCTTACGTTCTTAGGGTACTGGGTTCGAATCCCGGTAGGAGCAAATGTTTGTGTGATGAGCACGGACATTTGTTTCCGAGTCATGGATGTTTATATGTATATTATGTATGTTTTTACAAACAAAAAAACTATATATGTAGTATGTCAACTATCTAGTGTCCACGACACAAGCTTTGCTTAGTGTGGCACTAGGTGGCGCTGTGTGTTAATGTCCAGCGATATTTATTTTTATTTTATTTTAATGGGATTTATGTACCCGCCCTGGTCCAATGCGGGTTACTGTTCCTTCGCTTGGAATGAGAGAGGTATTTGTCCCAGCATTGGAAACATTATAGGCTGCAGAATGCAACTTAATGTCTTATGAGTTTTTTTTGGTGATGAAAAATCGTGTTTTGTGGTAGAACTCAATGTAACGCACTCAAAACATTGTGCTGATGGATGGATTGAATAGTACGGGGGTCGTGGAGGTGTTTCAAAATCTAACATTAAGAACTTGTATTGAAATGTTGCAACTTTGACCCCAATATCTCCGTAACTAGAAGGTTCCCAGGTATGGTGTAGAACAAAAAAATGATCGCAATAACGTGAAGAACAAGTGCCTTTCGGCTTCGTTAAGAAGTCTTTACACTCTTTATATAGTTAGGTCTTCCATTCTCACAGAAAATACCTATGTTTAAACTAATTATTCTTCCACCAGGAGGGTCCAACGGCTACCAAGGTGTTGGGAGATGAGATTGAGAAGGAGTTGAAGCTGGCAGAAGAGAAGATTGTGAAGAACAACGAGGAGAAGGCGGAGATTGAGAAGGTGAAGGCTAAGCTTCTGGATTCCGATATCAAGGAGGTAAGAGACATTTTTCAATTATAGTTTTTCTAAAATAAAAGTAAGCCTAGCCTAAGTTAGTATAACATCAGCTATTTGGCTGTAAAAGTCCCGTCAAAATCGGTCTAGCCGTTTCGGAGCTTGGCCGGAACAAATAAGACAGAAAAACCAAAATTAAAAAGTATAAGCCGTTTGTCATAAGTTCTACCGACCGTATAAATACCGTTTAAATGCATTCAGAAAAATGCTGTTATTTTGAGAGTACAGTAAACAGATTTCAATTTTATTTATTTGTATAGATGCCTCGCACGTGTTAATTTGACTACAGGAGCCAAATTAGCAAATGTATTGGGTGGTTCAAACTTCGTTTGAAATACTGTTACAATAAAGTCCTAATCAGCTTACACTACAAAGTGGTTGTTACGTCAGTTACTGCGGGCCCAATAGTGCGTTTCGATCGATTTATAAAAAAACTTGATTGGACTAAAAAAATGAAACACTATGAAGCTAATATGTTGCTTGTAGAATTATTTGCCAATAATAAAGATCGCATCAGAAAGATCGCATGTATTTTGGTATGGTTTTTACTCGTTAAAAGATGTTTTTAGAGATAAATTCGTTTTTTTTTTTCGAGTAAAATTAATTGTATTATGTTTTCAAAACACTGTCATACTAGCATAATTATATCCTGAAGAATATCATATATTTTTCTGGTTTTGTTTATAGCAGTGAATCATATACTTTCAGGCATTATAGAACTCGCGTTTAGCTTCTTCAGTAGCTCGCCTTAAAATTTCTGTACTTATACTATTTAGTGAGAAAGATAATTTTAAATGTTATATATTTGTTATCAGGATGATCCATGGGCCGGACTGTCGTACACTGTGGATACTGAGACAGGTAAGAAGCTTCATTAATACTTTAGGTTCATATCTTTTCATGAGAGTGATACCATTGGGCAAGGGGGAACCCTCCTTCCCTCACTCTCCTCCACACCGCGCGAGTTGACTTCCATCGCATGCATTTCACAATATTACGGTTTCACTTCGATAGATTACAATCTACCGAAAAATAATGCGTTTTATTGTAAGCAGTATGTTCAGTTGACAGTATTTCGCGAGTTTGCTTATCTCTCTAGTTATTTTACAATCTAACGTGTTTGTCAATTTTACTGTGACAGATACATTGGAAAGATCATCATTAGAATCTGAAGTCTTAAAAGACTTCCAAAACAGAGTATTTCTAAAAACTATACAGGTTATATCGTACCCGTTTCGCACAAGCCCTAGACTTACGGCAGAACTATCAAACTTTGGAAGATAAAGTCCTTTGACATAGTCAGAAAGATTAAATTTTGCATGCTGGTAATTTTTAGGCGACTATGAAAAAAAAGATGAAACCACAAACAAATTAGGTGTTTCAAACTACTTAGGAGCTGCCCGCGTCTTCTATCGCTTGGAATTTTATATGTGTATGTGTGAGAAAAAAATATTTTGACTGTAAACCGGACTGTTATAGCGGACAGGATCATCATAAGGTAAGTGAATAGTTATTAAGAATGAAATTGACACAATGTCAATCAGAAAATGAATGATTTTTCCTTGGTCTTGTTTTCCGATCAAGGCGTCTTCCGCGTACTTATAGGGTGTAAAACACCTCTTAACGAATATGAAAGGCACTTGTTTTCCTCGTCATTCTGATCATTTTTTTGTTCTACACTATACCTGGGAACCTTCTAATTACGGAGATATTGGGGGTCAAAATTGCAAGATTCTTTTAAATACCACATTTTATCGCATGATTTTTACTTTAAATATCTCTACGACCCCCGTACTATTCAATCCATCCATCCGCACAATGTGTTGAGTGTGTTACATTGAGTTATACCACAAAACATGATATGTAACCTCAAAAAAAAAAGTTGTTTCCCAGCAATATTTTTTGCGTAAAGTTACTTAGTTTGATATACAGAATGCTTGGTTAACGGCTTTGTGATGAGGTGAAATACACCTCATCACAAAGCCGTACAAATAGTATAATTATGTAGTACCTATATTAGTCTTAGGTAACCAACATAGCCCGGAGAATTGCTAAACTTAAGAGGCAGTAGGCAGGGCACATTGCTCGCAGAAAAAGTTCTGGAGTGGCGATCGCGAAAGAAGTTGCCTTGGAAGACCTCCCACTAGGTGGACCGATGACCTGGTGAAGGTTGCGGGAATCCGTTGGATGCGAGTCGCACGGGACCGGTCAATGTGGCGACACTTTGGGGGAGACCTATGTCTAGCAGTGGACGTCTTTCGGCTGATGATGATGATGATTAGGGACACCTCTGCTTAACTCTCCTGGTATTACTGGCGTTATATTATGTAATTACCTACCTCTCAATTAAAACCAAAACAGCTGTTTACGTGTCCCAAAAATCCAAAAAAGCATCGTCCAATTTTTTTTTTTCATTTTTTTTCTTTTTTGTTCCGAACCCTATTTATTCTTCTTTGTTTCTATCCCCTGGGGTTACCAGCTACGAACGTTGCCAGTGTTGCCACCCCGCGGCATATCGTGCTGGATCATTACTCTTATGACTTGGCTATTTTGTTGCGTTTGTCGCACCGAAATGTGTTTAGGTTTTTTGATTCGAAAACGAAATTGTATTTTAGTTTGAATTTTATGTAGATTTTTTACATTTCAAAGATGTTGTTAAAATAAAACTTATTAGGGTGAAAGCGTCAGGGTAGACTCGAAGAAGGACTTTGACCGGGAAAAATTCGTTCTTTGACTCTTATGAACTTGGTGATTTTGATGATTATAATTCTGTAACTTAATACGGCATGTCGTAGAATCAAAAATTCGAAGACATGTGACATCTACCAATCCGCACTGGGCCCGCGTGGTAGTTTATAGCCCATTCCCTCTCATTGAGAGGAGGCCGTGTCCCAGCAGTGGGAGCATTATAGGCTGATGATGATGATGATGATGATGAACTTAATACGTCTTACAGTCGCGACCGATACGTTTATCAACATACAACTTAGCACTGCCCTGCAAATTGCAAAAAACGTAAGAAAATTTGAATTTCGCGGGCTTAAGCACACGCACATCTCGCCAGTTATGTTTAAGTCGCATGTAATATGGGTCAAGCCTATCTCCAACAACGGGGCACATATTCAGACTCTGTGGCTGCTACTGGGAAATTCCTGAAGAAAAATTCCAAAATACTTTTCTTAGATCTTTACTTAAAATTGTTACACAGTAATTTACTTATTAAAACATCATCTAAAAGAGTGGTACATAGGCGGACTTAAATGCCACAAGGCATTCTCTACAGCATTGTGATAGAGTACAATAAAAATAAAAAGAAACATACCATTTTGCAAGAATAAAATAAAACACATAAATGGGTACCTACATAATAATACATAAATCTTAATATATATAAATCTCGTGTCACAATGTTTGTCCTCAATGGACTCCTAAACCACTTAACCGATTATAATAAAATTCGCACACCATGTGCAGTTCGATCCAACTTGAGAGATAGGATAGTTTAAATCTCAAATTATGAGACGCAGACGAAGTTGCGCGAGTCAGCTAGTAAGGATATAAAATAAACTAAGTAATATATATTAAAATACACACAAATAGTCCGAAATACCAGAAACCTTATAATAATGAGGACGACTCTAATAAAGGCTAGTTGGTAAACAATTTAGACCGACTTTAAATAAAACTTCCGAAAAGCTCTTTTGAAAGCCAATTTGCTTTCGGCGTTTTAAATGCCAAGGGGTAGGTTGCAGAGCTTTATAGTGCAGATAGCATAAGAAGAGGACATAAAACCAGTACGGTGAGAGGGGATTAATCAATCTTTCACTGGCAACAATTGCTATCAAAGAAAGTGTCATATTTTATAAATTTTCATTTGATTTGGGCCTGTTACAAAAAAAAAAACGTGAAATTGCGAAGTTTACTCGTTGAAATTATATGTTTGCCGTTCGTTGTTTGAAATAACAATTACTACAAATAGTTCGTTTTCTCTACTTCAATAATAATACAGCGAATTTTAGATAACTTATTTATTTATTTAGTAATAATCATTCTCCGGTCATCAAAAAACAGTGAAGGAAAACATCGATCGTGAGGAAACCGGCATGTCCTAGAACCAAAAAAAATCGAAGATATGTGACATCTACCAATCCGCACTGGGCCCGCGTGGTAGATTATAGCCCATTCCCTCTCATTGAGAGGAGGCCGTGTCCCAGTAGTGGGAACATTATAGGCTGATGATGATGATGAAGATGAATCATTCTCCCGATGCATGTTAAGGCAATGGCTCTGATTTGGGACCTCTAGTTGTTCTTATCTACAACGGGAGTTGTAGATTCTATTGAATATAATAGACAATCAACATTTTTTCGTCTCACAAAATAATGTCCTATACTTTCGTAATACGAGTACTCGTAATATAATACTTTTTCGTTATTTTTCTTTTAAGGCGACTACAAGAGGTTAACGCGAGTATTATACTTGATTCACTGCAATAAACAACACCAGACAAATATATGATATTCTTCAGGATATATGCTAGTATGATAGTGTTTTGAAATATAATACAATTAACTTTCCTAAAAAAAAAGAAATCACGAAGTTATCTCTAAAAAATCTTTTAACGAGTAAAAACCATACTAAAATACATGCGATCATTCTGATTTGTGGCAAATAATTCTACAAGCAATATATTAGCATCATAGTGTTTTGTTTTTTGTAGTCCAATCAATAGATTTCTTGTAAATCGATCGAAATCACTCATTTCGCACTATTCAGCCCGCAGTGACTGACGTAACAACTACTTTGTAGTGCAAGCTGATTAGAACTTTATTCTAAAAGCATTTCAAACGAAGTTTGAATCACCACAAATAGAGTTGCTAATTTAGCTCATGCATTAAAGTAAATTGTTATACCTTAGCAGCATTAGCGTAAGACCAAAATGTAAGAGGGCTCTTAATCGAAAAAACCTTTCGTAAAATATCAAAACTCGAACATTTTCTCCACAAAACGCATGATCGCACATCGACCCCTCTTTTCTACCAAAATTAAATATATCGCTTCACCCCCTATGTACTCACATTACATAAGGGGCCAAATAACTACCCTTAGAGGGCGACGCCCTTTGGAAACGTGATACTAGCAATGGATCTGGTATTTAGATATAAATTTATATTTGTGCTTCGGAAAGCTGTTGCTCCCGACTGTCATTTGTAGATCTTTGACAGTACTAGTAAGTATTTTTTTTCCTACTCCTCCGCTTTATTTCTGATTGATTTCGTTGCGGGATCCAAGACAGTTAAATTCATTCTCTGTGACTTCGTCGAGCTTCATTGTCTCGTCGCTTGTCTGGTGGTCTCCACTGTTGATTCTGGCGCACAGGAGTTACAGTGGGCCGAGAATGGTGTGGCGGGCTTGTCCCAATATAAAGTCGTTACAGGTAGTTAGTGGCCCAAAAAGTCTGACAACCAGTCTTACCAACGGGTATAGTACTACCCAGTACTAACTGGGTGGAGGTCAGATAGGCAGTCGCTCCATGTAAGATAGTAACTGCCTCGTTAGTCTAGTGGTCGCATGTGGTCATGGGGTCCGGTTTCCGGATCGGGCGAATTGTTTTTTCATTTGGAATTCATCCGTAGCACAGCGGAGTCGATTTTTGCCCGGTTATCCCTATTACTTGTACACGTAGGAACGCGCGGGCGCGGCAGCGGGTGCGGGCGCCGACACGTGCCGAGTTCATGTTCACATTGGCCGCCAGGCGTTTTCGTCTGTCCGTTTCTAGCGACAAGTTCATACTGGTTGAACTTACCTGACGTCGCGAGTAAATCGCGCGCTCCGCCGCTAGTTCGACGTGAACACACACAAACATCTCACGCGTTTGATATCGCCGCGAGCCCGCCGCGCCGTCAGTGACAGTCGCTAGCTTGCCCGCTACTTAGACCGCACGTGCGTTGTGTACGTGAACACTTGGATATTACGCAATATGTTTGATATTTCGTGACCGCGCCCGCCACCGCGCCCGCGGGTCAACGTGAATGAGTACTTAAACATGATCGCGCGATGTGTTACTGAGGGCCTACTCCCTACGTCCTTCTTACTCGCACTCATCTGCAGACGTGCGCGAGAGAGACGGATAGATCCGAATATATGGACGAAGCGTTAGAGAGTAGGGCCTCTGAGCTTTTTAAACTTTGAATTCCTCCGCAGTAAACCAGAAGCGAGGTTTTTGCCCGGTTAATAGCTATAGGGTCGTCCCCTATTACTCGGAACTTTAACACAACTGGCGAGCTGTATGTCTATTATAGTATCAACTTTATCCAATCCTTCAAGGAAACATGCGAGGTGTTAGCTATGTCTTAGGTATTGAACCTGCAACGCAGTCCCTAAGAAGAGTGTACACAGTCTACTATGATTACCAAAATCATCATCATTTCAACAGAAAGACGTCCACTGCTGGACATAGGCCTCCCCCAAGTGTTGCCACATTGGCCGGTCCCGTGCGACTCGCATCCAACGGATTCTCGCAACCTTCACCAGGTCATCGGTCCACCTAGTGGGGGTTCTTCCAACGGCAAGTCTTCCAGTTTGCGGTTGTCACACCCGAATTTTTCGGCCCTATCGGCCATCCGTTCTGATATCAAGTAAATCTAAACTTTTTTTCTTGATGTCACTATCATCATTATAGATTTATAATAAATCCAATAAAACTTTCATTAATATATTCATTGAAAATCCCTAGTTTTGAAGTCGCGATGAAAAAAGTTTCAAACATAAAATTGACTTTAAAAAAAAAAACGTCGATTATCTTCGGGGTTTTGAAAAGGACATGTTTTCAAGTTTTTGGGTTAGGGCTGTCCAAAGAGATTTAGGGCCTTAAATTGGTACATTTTATATGCCAACTACTGACTAGCAATGTAATAATTTGTAATAATTTTGCGTCATGTTACTTACTTAGTTTACTCCATCTAATAATAATAAATAATAAAGAAAGCGGTACTCCTGGACACAGCTCGTATTGTTAGGAGGTTCCTCTCTCTGTAGCCCTGACCGCCGATACCGGTGGGCTACATTTTTTTTTTTTTTTTTTTATATATTTTTTTATATTTCATATTAATATTTAAAAATATAAAGTCTTTGTTAAAAATTTAATAAAGAAAATAATAATATCATTTAATTCGGGTAACAAAAGACCCATATGACATATACCTTACAGACTAACATACATATTTATTAAAACCACAAAAACATAAATAAAACTACTGAACACGAAGAGACGGCGTCGTGTTGCGCTGCGTGGTGTCGCGTAGCCTTCCGCGGAATCGCCGATACACGACACGTTTCAGCCAAAACTCTTCCTTGAGGAAGGTCTCAATGTCATGAGTCGGAACTCGCACCACGAACGATTTAAAAATCGTGTTGTGGCGCGACTCCAACTTTTCGACCCTCACTGTCCAGTTGGTCTTCGCTCGGACGTACTCCACGATCAATACGAAAACCAGCATGCAACCAGCCTGAGAGATATTTCTCGACGGCATGTAAAGCCAAGTTAGAGGTCTATGGGTGGCATGAAAACTCTGACTCCAGGTTAGGTACTAAACACACGATTAAGGTCCATGTTCACCAAAAAGATGACGGTATGACTATCTGAAAAAAACTGTTTAAACACATTTTTGTATGGGAACATGTCACGGACCTAAGAAGAAAAATACGAGAGAACTTGTACAATAAACTTTAGGATACTACTCTACTATTCCTACTCACACCCTAAAATATACCAAGCTTGCATACACCGCGAACCACAGCCCTACAACCCAATATAATGAGTTCTACCCACACCACTTTAACCAGACCTTCCCTGCTCCCCCGCTTGCATCAAGATCAAGAGTACATAGGAACAATATTGAGTATATAGGAAGGTTTATATAAATTGGTGGAAGCTAGTGACAGAACTACGTTGGGATATCAAAGAGTCGGCCGTTTTTGGGGTTCCGTGGAGGGACTCGAAACTCCGAAGTGCATCATGGACTCGTGGAATTTTATAGCGATTCACTTCATCCTTTACAGAGGAGAACAGTAATGCCGGAAAAGCCGGAAACACAATTACGTGGCGTGGCGTGGCATGGCGCGTTAGAAGCATATCGGTTTCATACATTTAGTATGGTTAGAGACATATTTGTAGGTGGTGTCGTGTCGTGGCGCGTTCGGGCGTGGCGCTGACTGCTCACCACCGATTGCGCCAGAGCGGTGGTGTGGGTTATGGCGCAACACGCCACAACATGCAAATGTGTTTCTACACCACGTGACTCGTGGCGCGAGCTTGCCGAAGAAAACATTACGCACGTTTGAACGCTGCAAAGGTTCAATATGTGCTGTTCAGAAATAACGCCAGAGCGCGCCACGACACGAAATAATAGTGTGCATGGTCAACGTCACGAGAGCAAGCGCCACGACACGGAAGTGTGTTTCCGGCTTAATGGAATTAATTTCACTTTTACTGTTAGCGTGTATTATCCCACTGCTGGGCAAATGACTTACAGTTGCTTCAATCTAAGGCTAATGTGGACAACTGGTCGTTGGTTTCTACCTACCAGCTCGTCCCCCTATCACACTGAGCGCCGAATACCGTTTATTTACTTTTCTTTTTTTTTTCTTCTCTCTCGGCTTATCTGTGTATTTATTTATTGTTACCAGTATTACTTTCTCACACAATGTAATACCTATTGCTTACATTTTCTTCTAACTAAAGTACGAACTCATTTCATTCATTTACTCGATAACTATTTATTGTATAACCATTTATTTATTATTTATATATTATGTTTGAAACTGTTTTCTGTCTGTCACTAACCCCTCAAGGTTCATTGGAAGACCAGCGTCAGACAGCATCATCTGTCTGGCATGAATGCTGAAATGGACCTTTTTGGCGCAGCCGTGCGGCACACAGCACAAACTATGTATTTTTGTCCTTTTTGTAACTTTTTTTTAAAATATTATTGTGTGTGTGCTTAATGTACTGACGTCAAATAAACATTTTTTCTTTCTTTTCTTTCTTTTCTGTCTTTTCTTTCTTTTCTTTCTTTTCTTTCTTTTCTTTCTTTTCTTTCTTTTCTTTCTTTTATTTCTTTTCTTTCTTTTCTTTCTTTTCTTTCTTTTCTTTCTTTCTTTCTTTCTTTCTATCTTCTACGAGGTCTGCCGCGACGCCTTTTGGCTGTGTCAGGATTCCAGAAGGTGCTATTTTGGCCCTCAGCTCATTGCATGCGGCTGACGCGGTCAATCCAGTCCCACTGCAGCTGAACAGCTTTTGAGCAACGTCAATAGAATTTGTTTTCGAGCGCAGTGTAGTGTTGCAAACACGGTCGGTTCGATTGACATTTTATTAGTATTAGTTAATTTAAAGAACTCATATGCCCAGTTTCTAAACTTAAGAAAGAAAGAAAGAAAAAAGAAAGAAAGAAAAAAGAAAGAAAGAAAGAAAGAAAAATATTTATTTGACGTCAGTTAATAAAGCACACACACAATAATAAATAAAAAAGATACAAAACAATAAGTAGGACTTAGTAGAAATGTGCTGTGTGCCTCACGGCTGCGCCAAAAAGGTCCATTTCAGCATTAATATTAGTATTAGTAAGGAATCTGTTGACCTACGAAAAATGACCTGCAGAACCACCTCCACTTCAATTCTCTCACGCTTACCTCTACAAATTTTCCCCAAGTCATCGTACCGGCCTGTGTTCTCTGATTAATGTACTTTTTTCCCTTTCCTTTGTTTTTTTTGTCTCTCTCCAACGATTGGTCGTATTATTGGAATATTTTCTTTAATGCTGTAAGAGTCGAATATTCCTGCATTGTGTGCCTTTTGTGTGGAGCAAGATGTTTTAATCAGACGTTTCTGTGGCGACGGATTTTACGTTTTGAATTATTATATCTTTGTAACAATTATTGTACAAAGATATTCAAATATTGCGCTCGGCTCGATCTTTAGTAGTCGCAGTTGCCTAGGTTGGTCTGTGGATGGGTGACCACCCTTACATACCGAGTTCCCTCCGTGCCTGGGAAAGCACGTTAAGCTGTTGGCAAGACCAACACACTTATAATGCGAATGGCGTAGTGGTAGTGACGCTGCCTTACGTTCTTAGGGTCCTGGGTTCGAATCCCGGTAGGAGCAAATGTTGATGTGGTGAGCATGGACATTTGTTTCCGAGTCATGGATGTTTATAGATATGTATAATAAGTATGTATTTACAAACAAAAAAGTATATATGTAGTATATCAACTATCTAGTGTCCACGAAACAAGCCTTGCTTAGTGTGGCACTAGATGGCGCTGTGTGTTAATGTCCAGGGATATTTATTTTATTTTTATTTATAATATTGGTAGGGATTAGATTGGGTTGTTCTATCAAAAATACCTAACCTAGGTAATTACGGCATATCCGAGTGGCTGTTATGGTTTAGCCACGAGGTCCTCCACGAGTTATTTGGTTACTAGCTGACCCACGCAACTTCGTCTGCGTCACATAAGAGAGAAAAACGAAAGGAAAAAATAACCCGTTTCTGCAACATTTTTCATTCCTGCTCCGCTCCTAATGGTCATAGCGTGATGTTATATAGCCTATAGCCTTCCTCGATAAATGGAGTATCCAACGCAAAAATAATTTTTCAATTCGACCCGGTAGATCCTGAGATTAGCGCGTTCAACCAAACAAACTCTTCTGCTTTATAATATTAGTAGATATAGATAGTATTGGAATCAAATTCTTTTTCACTATCAAAAACTTTGACACGCATTCCTTCCAAACTACACATACACTTTGACAATCCCTTGCTCGTAATCCTGTATGAATTGAAGTACACTACAATATTATTAATGATCATCATACCCTAGGGAATTGAGACGTCTGCTTACCCCAAGCATTAATCATAGTACTACAATAGCTGTGCGCATGCGTGAATATTATGTACTTTTTAAAGGGAAACTATTATATACTTGATATTCTATACATTACCCTTGGCTTGGGTTTGTATGACTTATTCAATGTTGGCGTGAACTATAGACATTGTAGAAACACTCATATAGCTTTATTCAACAGAAGTTTAGCCGGCTGTAGATCTTTGAAAGTCGTTATAAATTATAAATGATATTTATTCAGCAAGTAGGTTCTCTCAAACACTTTTCACGTCATTTTTGTTTAAAACTAGATGGGGCCGGTATTTCGTACCTGACTACTCTGAGAAGAAACAGCCGAAACAAACTCAGAGGTCATAGTCTCTTTTGAAGTCCAGACAATCTTGCTTAATTCACATGGGGACTATGCAGATTAGTGTCTGAGATGGTCTTTTGAAGAAAGAACCACACAGATTTGAGTGTCCTGTCCTGTTACAAGTAGTCAGTCGCCTGAATGTCTGACAACCAGTCTTATCAAGAGTTATCGTATTACCCAGTACTGGGTTGTGGAGGTCAGATAGGCAGTTGTTCCATGTAAAATACTGGTATTCGACTGATTGGGTTAGACTGCAAGCCGACCCCAACTTAGATAGGAAAGGGTAGTCAGATGATGTTATAACTTTAATCAACGACAAAATGTGTGCGTCTTAGTATTTTTTGCAACGTATGGAAGTAGTAAATATTTATTAAAACTGAAGGAAGTTCTGTTGTTTCTACTACGATCCGAATGGCGTAGCGGTACCGAAGCTGCCTTACGTTATTAAGGTCCTGGGTTCGAATCCCGGTACAGGAGCAAATGTTTATGTGATGAGCACGGACATTTGTTTCAGAGTCATGGATGTTTATATGTATAATAAGTATGTATTTACAAACAAAAAAGTATATATGTAGTATATCAACTATCTGGTGTCCACAACACAAGCCTTGCTCAGTGTGGCGCTAGATGGCGTTGTGTGTAATGTCCAGCGATATTGATTTATTTTATTTTATTTACTTACTCTGAAAAACGCGTCAGTCAGTTTAGCCTCGGACTCCACTAAAGCAGAGAGTAGCATCAAACACCAATTGCGACGTCCTTCAAGGGCATTCCCTCCCAGCGTTTCCGATCATATCTGCCTTGTGAACTTAGGTTTTTGATAATCCTGGCTAAGTTCACACTAAATAAAGTGTGTAAAACACCTCTTCACGAAGCCGAAAGGCACTTGTTCTCCCCATCATTGCGAGCATTTTTTTTGTTCTACACCATACCTGGGAACCTTCTAGTTACGGATTTATGGGGGGTCAAAGTTACAACTTTTTGACAAGTTTTTTTTTTAAATACAAGTTATTTTTGTAAGAGTTTGGCTTATAACACCTCCACGGCCTCCGTACTATTCAATCAATCCATCAGCACAATGTTTTAAGTGCGTTACATCGAGTTCTACCACAAAACATGATTTATAACCTCAAAAAAAGAAGTTGTTAGCAATAATTTTTGCGTAAAGTTACTTAGTTTGATGTTCAGAATGCTTGGTTAACGGCTTTGTGATGAGGTGGTTTACACCCTGTGTAGTACGGGATGACATACAACATCCACTAGTTCATTGGCCTAGTTACTATTTAGATGACTTGACATAAAAAAATAATAGTAGACAAGTACGTAGCTACTAGCATTTTGTCCTATCATGATGTTTAAGCAAATTCACTGAAAACTAAGAAAAAAAAAGCTGTGAAAATCGAAAGTGTTGTTAATGCTTGACACTGAAATGTATAAAACCTTCTTGGTGAAGTTCTTCAGAAAGATTTGGTGTGCCTGTATGATCTGAAGTATGAGTTTATACTTTTGTAAAATGAGCTTATTGCTGTTGTTCCCGGCTGTCATAAGTCCGTCTTTGACAGTCGTTACAGGTAGTCAGTGGGCCAAAAAGTCTGACAACCAGACTTACCAAGTGGTATCGTATTACCCAGTACTAACTGGATTGTGGAGGTCAGAAAGGCAGTCGCTGTATGTAAAATACTGGTATTCAGCTGCATCTGATAGACTGGAAGCCGACCCCAACATAGTTGGGAAAAGGCTAGAAAGATGATGATGAGCTTAAACCTATCAGTAACCTGGTTGTGGAGGTCAGATACGTCGCTCCACGTAAAATGCTGGTATTCAGTTGCGTCAGATTAAACTTTAACGCGATTCAGACATAGTTGAAAATGTCGATTTAACTTTTAATATAGGAGGTCTTACCATGAACTTGAAGGCAAGTTTTCGTTGTAGCACTCGAATTTGTGATATTCGAAGCCTCGAAAAATCTACTTTTGGTCTTTCACAGCTATTTTCGAATAAAAAACTAAACATAAAGTTGATCTAAACGTTTTTGATTTAGTGAGCGTTTGATGACCCCTCCTTTCTAGCCATAATTATCATCAAAATCAAAATCAAAGCATTTATTTCAAGTAGGCCAGTTACAGGCGCTTTTGAATTGTCGAAACAAAGATGAAAATTAAATGTAGCTACAGTCCCAGTCACAAGACATAAAAACTGTGAAAGTACTGTAGTTGCCCATTCCCTAGCGTAGATCTCTATGGAGAAGAACGGTCAAGAAACTCCATGGACACTCTTTTAAATCATAATGTTGTTACAAAATCTTGGTTACATCATTCCTGTTGAGATGGTACATCCTTCACACAGTCCAACTATCGCTTCTATGGTCTTCCGCTACTGTTATACCATCCACATTCATACTCAAACTATAAGTATCTCTAACTAAATAAATATTAAGTCCGAAACGAATTGCATTATTTATAATAGTTCTAATTTACGTTAGGTACCTACGTTTTCTCCATGCGAATGTCGTAGCCTGCTTGGCTTATGATTAGTATCCTTACTTAGTGCTAAATCAGCTTGGGAAGACCAAAATCTGCTTATTAGTGACCCATGTAATATCACAAACTCGCTTAGTTTAACGAAAAATGTTAAATGATCGCCACGATATAAGGTAGATCGAAGCGTAATTACTTCTTTTATTTAGCCTATACTATAATTTTCATTTAATAAAATATGATGCACACAAAACTAAAGCTTCTTTTCAGTACTTTGTTTATAATTATTAGTGAGGTATCCACACATTCACTACAAGTCTGACTAAAATCAATACACACACTAAACCGAAAACAAAATGGCGGCCCACGTGAAACCGTTTTCATTAAAATAAAAACATCGAAACCATTAATATAACCAAGAAAAGATTAATGTCGAGCGAACAAAGAGTAATAAATTAGTAGTGTAATATTCTGCAAAGGGAGCCTACCCTTCGGCCATTTTGTGTAATACTCGCTCCTGATTGGTCCGTTCACTTACTAATCAATAATTTTTCTTTCGCGCCAAAAGGGCTTGACTCACGTTGTTGAGACACTGGATTTTCAACTTTCGGTATCATGAGTTTTAAGGTTAATTTTGCAGTTTGGAGGTGTTCTTGAAACAATGGGGGTTTTGTTAATGTCGTATAGATGTAAAAAGAATAGGTAGAGAGATATTTCGACTTCGAAATAAAGTAATTTAATTATTTTTTGAGGTTTTTAGAGAAACACAGTTGGATATCAAAACGGTATTGGAAAACATCGTGAGGAAACCGGCATGTTCTAGAACCGAAAATTCGTAGACACGTGGCATCTACCAACCCTCACTGGGCTCGCGTTTTCCTTCACCGTTTTGAGAGCCGTGGTGATGAAATAAATTACACAAAAAAATGCGCATGTCTTGCTTAGAAACTACGAATTACTGTTCGTAAGTCGGGGCCGCCACCACTGGTCCACCGCTGCTTGTCTATCAATATCATTATCAAATCAAATAATCCTTTGTGCTTAGTAATATTACGAGTATATTAAAAAAAGCGGCATCTGAAATGGTTTGTCCAGAAAAATATATTACGAGTACCACCATACTTTTATTAGCTTCAAACAGCAATGCTGTGTTCAAAATGAAGAAGTCGAAAACCCAAAAACGCCATTATAAATTTAAATATTAGCAAACCCTTTTGAAATCATAACCATGCATAATCAACGACTTCTAACGCATTTAGTTTAAAATTAACAAAAAAAACTGTTAACACGTTCAATACTAGACAATAGTTAGAAAAAAAAGGGTAAAACCACAGTTTTTGTGACAGTCTACGACAATTTCAGTAGCCTTACAAAAAAATATGTCTTCGAAAGCTTTTAAGATAAATACGTAACAAGATTTGTCAAAAATTTAGAGGTTACAGAAAAAAAGATCAATTTGTGGGTGTAAAAAAATGGCCGATTTTGTTTTTGGAAATGAAAGGGCTGTCTTGGAGTCGTTTAAGATTTAAATGTTGATAAGAGAAAGTTTAGTGCCTTTTAGTTAGGTTTAAACTAACCTAACACTATGTTTTTGGCGATTCTGTAGGTACACAGTTTACATGCATTTGAGACAGCAGCTTGGCCACTAAAGTCTGCAATATATCAGAATGCTCTATAAAGGGGCCGCCTCCGCGAAGCGAGAGAATCGCAGCGATATTATCGTCCTTGCCACGTTTTTCTATATACTCTCTTTTGGGTCGTCTCCACGAGCGAGAGAATACTCTCCGCGATACTCTCGTTCGTGGAGGCGGCCCCTTACGAATGTAAAGAAACGTGACGAATGTAAAGACGTGAAGAAAAGTGCCGCTTGGCTTCGCTTCCCTTAGCGAAGCCAAGCGGCACTTTTCTTCACGTCTTTGCGATATATTTTTTATTAACATGTCAACGACAATTTTAATTGAGTCATCCCAGAATTTGGCAAAGAGTTTGGCACTTTCAGTAGCGTCAATCAGCTCAGCTGTGATATGCAAATAACATGATACGATATCAAGTGTCCCATCGTTTGTGGAGCAACACCACATTTGTACTCCAAGGCAGAGTGATCTTCCAGGGTTGCGGGCCTGTTCGAAAGAGATACCGCGGCCCCGGAACATAAAGGGCGAGGAAGGAACATGGATGGGTTTTAGTCAGTAAGAGTCTGACACTCCCTCCCGCTCCGCCCAGAGTGGGAGAAGTCATTTGATGATTTCCCATCCAAAAAAAAAGGCAGAGTGATCTTGGCACATTGATTTGATTAGATTGAAGATTTTCAAGATCTAGCTGCCTCTTTTAAACGCGCCAAAATCAATTCAACTGTCGAAAACTTTCATTTCTGTCCAAGTAAATAAATAAACAAGAATTTGTGAAAAGTGTATCTGCAAAGCTGCTGATACATAGTGACGCTGCGGACATATCGTCATCATGACTAGGAATACAGCTTCCGGTCGGACGGTTTTTAATTTTTTGAGCTTTCTATGACTTCGTTAGTGGGGCTGTGAAGTGTTGAGCTCGAATGTTCGAATATTTATTGGAAAATGGCCTTATATTGGACGCATTTCGAGGGGGAGCTCGTGGCTAAATAATATCAGCCGCTCGGGTCAATCTTTAGGTTAAGCCATGCTTACCTAGGTTGGTCTGTAGATGTGTGACCACCCTTACATACCGAGTTTCGTCCGTGTCTCGAAAAGCACGTTAAGCTGTTGGTCCCGGTTGTCATTTGTCCATCTTTGACAGTCGTTACAGGTAGTCAGTGGCCTAAAAAGTCTGACAGCCAGTCTTAGCAAGTGGTATCGTATTACCCAGTATTAACTGGGTTGTGTAGGTCAAATAGGCAGTCGCTCCATGTAAAATACTGGTATTCTACGCAGATGATGATGATTTCGTCGATCCTCATCACCTGCATAACCGCATTGCAACAGCAAAAACAGTTGTTCTTTATGGAAATTGATGCATTCGACAAACTTAAAATTCATCATCGTTTTCCTGCCCTTTTACCAATTCATTTGTGATCGACGTAGCATATCTTCTTATTCCATACTCTTCTATTACTCGTCATCTCATCAGACACCTCCTTTCTAGACATATCATCTTTGATACAGTTGCATCTCTCGTTTATTTTAGCTTCCTCTACTACTATAGTCTACATTCATACAAGCTACATCCTCTTCTTCTATACTTCTCTATTACTCATTTCATCAGACACCTCCTTTCTAGATAGATCATCCTTCACACAGTACATCCATCGTTTCTTTGTTCTTCCTCTACTCTTATAGCAATCTACATTCAAACAAGCTACAGCCTCTTCTTCTATACTTCTCTATTACTCGTCATCTCATCAGACAACTCCTTTCTAGACATATCATCCTTAACACAGTCCATCCAACGTTTCTTGTGTCTTCCTCCACTCTTATAGCAATCTACATTCAAACAAGCTACAGCCTCTTCTTCTATACTTCTCTATTACTCGTCATCTCATCAGACATTTCTTTTCTAGCCATATTATCCTTCACACAGTCGCATCTATCGTTTATTTTGGCTTCCTCTACTACTATAGTCTACATTCATACAAGCTACATCCTCTTCTTCTATACTTTTCTATTACTCGTCATCTCATCAGACACCTCCTTTCTAGACATATCATCCTTCACACAGACCATCCATCGTTTGTTTGCTCTTCCTCTACTCTTATAGCCATCCACATTCATACTTGTTGTTTTAAATATATCTTCCGAAGTCTTCTTTATCGTGTGGTAGTACCTTACCTGGTGTCAGAGTTTTTATGCCATCCAAATAGGCCTCGGACTTGGCTGTACATACCGTCGAGACATATCTTTCAGACATGCTGGTTTCCACACGATGTTTACCTTCACCACTACCATTTGACTTCACAAATATATCAATAACAGTCGTGTTAATGACATTCTAGCGCTGATTGATAAATGATAAATGATATTTATTCAGCAAGTAGGTTTTCTCAAACACTTTTACACGTCTTTTTTTTTTAAACTAGATGAGGCCGGTGTTTCGTACCTGACTACTCTGAGAAGAAACAGCCGAAACAAACTCAGAGGTCATAGACTCTTTTGAAGTCCAGACAATCTTGCTTAATTCACATGAGGACTATGGAGATTAGTGTCTGAGATGGTCTTTTGAACTCTGCTACACTGTAATAAGCTCGTGTCTTTCTTGAAGTAAACCTGTGAATGTCTGTTCTTATGGGTGTAAAAGTACCCGAAATATACTTGTTCTTCTCGTCAGATATTTTGCTCTACACCAGACCTGGAAACCTTCTAGTTACGGATATAAAGGGGGTCAAAGTTCCAAAATAAAAATTACACGGGGTTTTTTTTTATATACAGGTCTTAACTGTTGTACTTTACATTAAATACCTCCACATCTATTCAATACATCACTCAGAACAATATTTGAACTGCATAACATTGAGTTTCACTCAAAAACGCCATTTCCCAGGAACAATTTTCGCGTAAAGTTACTTAGTTTGATGTACAGAATGCTTGGTTGACAGCTTAGTGACGAGTCTGTTTACATGATGTATAAACTCATCCTCGTTACTCCCATACTCCACTATCCTAGCTCACTACACTAAACTCGAACACTTTCACTGTCAGACGCGATCCAGTCATGATGACGTCACCGATACAAAATGGCGGCCAGTCATCGCCCATCAGCGGTTTCTGTGTAACTGTACGCTTTTAAGTGTTTATTTTGGTTCAACTTGGTAGCTTACTCGTAGAGTAATATCCAGTAACAGGGAGCTTAGATAGGCTATCGATCTATGTAAATTACTGGTATTCAGCTGCATCCAGTCAGACTGGAAGCCTACCCCAACATAAAAAAAAAGTCTGACTAGCTAGTTGAGTACTAGAGAATAGTTTGTGCCTGATGAGATTTCCAACTAATACTTCTATGAATTTTCGATCTCGGTTGTTCCTAAAAAGGTTTTCAACAAGTTACATTATATTTAAAATAAAAAAAAACCCCGACACACGTACGGTCATAATTAATTGATACCTATATTGAGGGAGTTGTGAAAAAAAATATAATTGACCATTTTGTGGTGGTGGCCATCTTGGATTTGTAATTTATTATAGGCTGTAGTATTATACTAGTCAAACCCTTTCTTTTGATGCCAATATTGAGGGAGTTGTTGAATAAATATGTGATCCGCCATTTTGTGGCGGCGGCCATCTTGAACTGATTTTTATCAACAGCTAAGAACACTCCCGACTAATTTTCCTTTTAAACAAAAAAAACAATATCAAAATCGGTTCATTCTTTCAGGAGCTACAAACACACACACTCAGAGAGATGAGCGAATTTTTCACGCTCAAAGTCCTTCTTTGACTCTTATGAACTTGGAGGGTTATATTGATGATTTTGATGATTATAATTCTGTAACTTAATACGTGTTACAGTCGCGACCGATATGTTTATCAACATAAAATTTAGCACTGCCCTGCAAATTGCAAAAAAAACGTAAGAAAATTTGAATTTCGCGGTCCACCTTGACGTTTTCACCTTAAATAAGCAACTTCTATGTAAAATTGTATGCAAGAGTACAAGTAGTTGTTTGTACATTAAAAACATGAGGTTATGTGTATGCTTATGTATGTAAACTGTACATAAACATATACCTAGTCAGTTCACAGAGGTATATATTAAATAAATTGGTAATCTACATCTGTCTGTGGATCGATTTTAATTAGCTTTTTTGTCGGGGTGTGTTGTAAAGGTAGGCGCGGTATGGACAGGTGATTCGATATTGTTCGAAAAAGGTTATCGGTTAATTCTGTAAAGGGGTTTGGTACTTTCAATGTGCTTTTTTGAATTACGATCGAAGCGTGAAATCGTATTTCCGTAATAATCTTTAGGAAATTCTTTTATCCAAAACTCTATAGTAAGTGCTCACTTTTGTTATTTTAAGGATTTTTTGAACAAAATGACCAGAGACCAGCGTTTCTTTGAATGCAAAGAAACGCTGGTCTCTGGTCATTTTGATCAAAAATTCCTTGCGTTTGCTTGTTCGTTGGTTTTTACTGACAGACAATGGTCTGTCAGTAAAAACCAGGACTTACTTAGCTTTGTGAGGTAGAAACAGTTACGTAGGTAACTGATGTTTGTCCTCACAAAGCTTCCAAAACAGACTAACTCCTCTCTCTGGATGATCTATCGCAAGAAATTGTGAATACCACTACAAGTAATAAATTTTCTGCGAAATTTTCCAAGTTGTAGAGTCGATGTTTCATTCAAGAAATCATATCAAAGCATCTAATCCAACGACCTTAACAAGAAAAGCCCAACCTCACGATTAGTTTTAGTTTCTTCATACGAGTCGTTGAAAACAAATTAACTATTGTAACTAGAGCATTGAACTCTTCGGTTTTAATATATGTAATACAAGACATAAGCTAGATGGGATATCCCATCGATAACTTTTCAGGAACCTTAAGAAACGACTATTAAAAAAAAATCTGTACTTAAAACAGGAAAGATTTTTTTTGTACCGAATTAGCATAGAAACTACTGGACCGATTTTGACCATTTTTGCATCGATAGAAAGCTAAGTTATCAGGAAGTCAAATAAGCTGTAAATTATGTTCATATCATGCAAATTGGCCGAGTTATCACATTTTTTGCGGACGAAGTCGCGGGCCAAGTGCTAGTTTTTACTTATAAACAAAAGCCATGCATAATTTTATTCCCTATTTGAATGACACTTTGAGGAGTTACATTTGCTTCGCCTTGTGTTATTCATAAAATTCTGGTGTAAATTGATTTTATACTTGTTAGACATTACGACTGTGCCCCGAAGGGAACTGAGCAGAGGGCGTTGATAAACTGACATTATATCAGCGATAATGAAGACGGAAAGACTCGTACCGAGAAGGAACGAGCCTTTGTGATTTCCTAGATTTTCTTATACATAAAATAAGTATGAAACAGCGCAAACGTCAATTAGGTAGGTATCTAAATTTGTTAATCAAGGATCTACCAATGAAAAGAGTCGCAAAGATCAAACCAACAATTTCCGATAATAATCTGACTAAAACTCAATCTCTCAAGCAAGGAACTCCAATTTAAAATATACTGTAACGAAATATACCTAAAGTACCCCAACATATAAAGTATAATCAACATCCTGGCTCAGAAAAAAGTACGCTCATAATGGCAACAACAAACATATACCCATCTCTGTCTTACACAACACATTAACATACGTTAAAAAGAGATAGGTGTATTTTCTCGCAGTCGATCTCAAGCTCCGCCTACAGGCCTTAAAGGCAGGCTGGTTGGTCGAGACAATGTGAAAAAAAAAACTGGCTAGTTCGAGCAAGGGACAAAAAGGTTATACGGCCCCATTATTCCGTTGCGGCTGCAAGGAGAGGTATCCTTTGCGCGATTAAAAAGTGAAAATCATAGTGCTTATTGCTATGTCATGGGTGGTTGCAATTTTTTTTAATCCAGTGACATTTGTCTTTGGTATTGGAGTGCAAACTTTTTAGTGTTTTGTGGATTTTTTGACATTTACTGTGTGTGCAAAAAGGATTAGTTTTTCATTGAGGTATGTAGGTGTTTTTTTTATAAATATTTATAGCTAATTAGAATGTTTGTTATATTAATTGATACCCGAGCATAATTAATTCAAAATGGCGGCACTGTTTTACATATTCAACCGTTGTTAATACTGTAGTTGCATTCAAGTTTATGGCTCGATTTTGTTTTAGAAATGAGATACTGAAGATTTTGTCCTTGTAAGACACTTTAAATTCAATTCTGGCGACGCGAAAACAAAACATCAAGAAAGCGATTCAAAAATCTGCCCTATAAGTGTTTATGTTAAGCTCCTTCGCTAAAACACAGATAATAATTTCAGGTATATTGTACTTGAATCCTATATTAATTGCTTATTATCTGTTGTAATGAAAACCTGGATGAAGAGGCCTAAATAATAATAAACAGCACTCGGAGCAATAATTCTTTGGTATCCAAAAGGATATTCTTATGCTGGTGCCATAAGCATATAGCCGGCATTTTATTTCCACAAAAGGCCACTTCGGGCTAGATTTTACCGATGTATGTATCTACAAAATATTTTCCGAAGACAATGCTTGTAGTTTTTGCTCCATGTAAAATACTGGTATTCAGCTGCATCCGATTAGACTGGAAGCCGATCCCAACATAGTTGGGAAAAGGCTAGGCAGATGCCCGAAATTGCCCGAAAATCAGAATAGCAATCTGCAATTCCCAACATGCACTGAGAAATCGTATCGATCAATGATTGTCCTTTCTTTGTATGAGAAGACGGGTTTGGAAGCTAATATTAAAATAGCTTTCCTTTGATTTCTCTTTCTGAACACAAAGAACATCAAAATATAACCTCAAGGACATTTTAGATCTCCCAAAACTGTCTCGGCTCCAAAAATCGCCGCAAATATCAAAGATGACGCAACTGCTCGGTTTTCCATTATTAGTTTTTAATCGCTAATTAAACAAGTAATGTTTTTAGTCGGAAATAGGACCCTTTGATGAATACTTTGCTTTTCCGTCGGCATACGCTCGCGCGCAGTACAAAAGATTTCAACGCGTCCAGCGTAATTTACGGTTCTTTATACGATGATTTTATCTTCAAAATGG
Organism: Xestia c-nigrum; assembly: GCA_916618015.1. NCBI lineage: Eukaryota > Metazoa > Arthropoda > Insecta > Lepidoptera > Noctuidae > Xestia > Xestia c-nigrum. The sequence goes on along the minus strand of OU745268.1, from coordinate 10,078,238 downwards.
GATAGACAAATGTCTTAGTACGTTTTGTAATATCTGTTCGATCATGTTCACGTGAATTTCAATTAGTAAAGAAATTGAAAAAACGGCTCCGACTTGGAACAACATTTTTAACTATTATTCCTTACAATTTAAAGTTTATACTTAAAAACAATCATGTTAAAGTTTTGTCAATGCCACAAAAGTTGCACTAGATCCAATCTATTTGCGGTCTGCAGCTTTACACAGCCATATTAGTTGCTTAAAATTGGCATCTGAAAACATACAGTTTGTAAACCACCTCATCACGAAACTAAATAACTTTACGCAAAAAATATTGCTGGGAAACGACTTTTTTTTGGGTGAAAAATCATGTTTTGTGGTAGAATGCAATGTAACGCGCTTTAAACATTGTGCTGATGGATGGACTGATTCAGTACGGGGGTCGTAGAGGTGTTTAAAGCAAAAAAATACTTGTATTTAATTTTTTTTTTCGAAAAGTTATAACTTTGACCCCCCATATCTCCGTAACTTTAAGGTTCCCAGGTATGGTGTGTAAAAAAGAAAAATATCGCATGACGGGGAAAACAAGTGCTTCTCGGCTTCATTAAGAGATGTTTTACACCCTTTAGATTGAATTTGTAAAATCTTTGAAAAGTGTGACCAGTGGACTTCTTGCTTATTCTTCTCCACACTGATTTAAATTATATACCTACCTTTGCAAATGGGCAACTAGAAACAATTAATTCCGCAGAATATTTTAAATACAGACACCAGATATCCCAAGGGATTAACCCACCAAAACCTCAGAAAAAAAACTTTAAAATCGTCAAATTTTATCGCTTAGTCGTTATATTGTTATTTTTTCTTCTTATTTACGGATTCCGTCAATATCTGTTTGCGATCAGTACCCAGTAGCTGAACTACAATGGCTGCGATCCATCAAATCAGACATATTGGATGTGTCACAATATTTTTATAGGCGCGGAATTTTTAACGAAGATTCTTGAAATCGATCTGATCCCGTGGGAGTGAGTATTCGGAGTATTATAGTCAATTCGATGTGTATCTGCCCCTGTATCCACTACTAACTTGACTGTGGAGGTCAGATAGGCAGCCGCTCCATGTAAAATACTGGTATTCAGCTGCATCCGGTTAGACTGGAAGCCGACCCGAACGTGGGAACAGGCTAGTCAGATGAATATTAATCTTTTTTCATCAGTTCCATATTATTAAACTTTCCAATTCCGTCAATCAGGAAAATAATTCTGAAAAATTTAGTGCATTGCCATTTAAAACCGCATATGGCAACTCAAAAGCAATGACTAAAAACTCGAAAAGGTAACCGGCAAAGAATAAAAACAAACACACTTAAGTTCCAGACTTTAAATGCAACAAAATTATAACTTTGGAAAACCACAAAAAAGTCACTCCCCTCCATAGCCGCCTCCACTCAATTTTCAATACGACCGGTTTTTTTTTAATTTTATTTTTTCTAAAACCTCTGTCCCTCGGACCTTTTCAATTTCGGAGCGTGTGGGATGTTCTCATTTCAAAAGTCGTGTCGATGGTTTCTTTTTTTTTGTTTCGTATTTCGAATAAGAATTGTGGTCGGATATTTTTGAGTTTAGTTTTTGGCTGTCCTTTGGGAGCTCAGTTTTGACTTATTTGAGTGGAAGATATTTTTGGGAGAATACAAAAGTAGTGAAGAGTAAGATGTTATAAACAAAGAAGGTTGTGGTTTAGTTGGTTCTTCTCGGCATTAACTTAAATTATACCATACTCTTTGTTTTTAATCTCTTCATTTTATCTTTACCGTCCTGTTTTTCTAAGTACGAGTATAAAGACTCTTCATTGGCTCGTCATTATCTATTCTAATATTATCAAGAGGACCACCTAACCTACGGGACCAAGAAATGTAATGAGTCGTACTATTGATATCATACCATCGATGTCGTACCACGAAAGAAGTAAATAATGAATTTAGGGGTCATCTTCGAAACTATTGGTCAGATTCCGAAAATAATTTCATTAATGAGAAGTTTTCTTTTTGAGAATTTAAACAAAAAATAGTTTCCATGAACCCGATAGATGGCGTTGATCCGACTACATTACTAGGTGCAAAAGCCCAAACGCTTGTAAAAACACACATCCACATACGCTCGTTGACACTTTCGTTTGCATAAGGTTCCAAATACAACCATTAGGTCCAAGTGAAATTATGTGATGTTCTGTTCCTTGTACTAAAACGTAGTAAGCCCAACGCCATCTATTCACCGACTAGGGAAGAGTTAAAAAAGAAACTCATTGGAAGCTACCTTATCTGAGACTGTCAAAAATACCTCTATTAACAATGTTCCCATGGGGTAATATCCGACCATACGTTAGAGGAAGACCCTAAAAAAACGATGGATGGTCTGTGTGAAGAATTATATAGCTAGAAAGGAGATGTCTGGTGAGATGACGAATCATAGAGGAGTATGGAAGAAGCAGACTTGCTTTACCGACCACGAATAAATAGGGATATGGACATTATAATGCTGATGAAAGCCAGTATTCTGTTTCCAAGCCAAAATTATGTAGCCATTTTTATACATTAGGTACTACTACTCATTACTTACAAAAAAGAACACAAATCAACCGGTTTGTTGATACCTTCTCGCAGTGGGGTACCGATTTGAATGGGTATCGAAAAAACGATGACCCCTGCAGAGAGGTTATGTTCACACCCTTCTACGTTGTTGTAGGTAGGTAGGGTTCGTCTGCATGTTATGTGATGCAGTGAGGAACGTTTTGAGTATGAATGTGGATGGGTGTAAGAGTAGAGGAAGAGCAAAGAAACGATGGATGTACTGTGTGAAGGATGATATGTATAGAAAGGAGGTGTCTGATGAGATGACGAGTAATAGAGGAGTATGGAAGAAGAAGACATACATCATGCATCGAGCACAAATGAATTGGAATAAGGGCAAGAGAATTATGATAGTAGTGTTCGCCTTATGAGGGCTTTGGGATAAGCATTTTTTGTATGTATTTTCTGCTCTAGTATATAGGGTGTAAAACACCTCTTAACGAAGCCGAAAGGCACTTGTTCTCGTCATTCCGAAAATTTTTTTGTTCTACACCATACCTGGGAACCTTCTAGTTATGGAGATATTGGGGGTCAAAGCAACTATTTGACATCCTTTTTTTTTTGGCTACAAGTGTTTATCGGAAGAATTTTACTTTAAATACCTCTACCACCCCGAATGATTAAATCCATCGATCAGCACAATGTTTTTAGTTCGTTACGTTGAGTTATTCCACTAAACGTGATTTTTTACCCCAAAAAAAAAGTTGTTTCCCAGCAATTTTTGCGTAAAGTTACTTAGTTTGATGTACATAATGCTTGGTTGACGGCTTTGTGATGAGGTGGTTTAAACCCTGTAGGAATGATTGTGGTTGAAATATTAACCAGAGAGGAAATAAATGACTGTTTCAAAGATTATGTCTCACTTACTGCAAACTAGTGTATACCACTATGAATTAAGTCTTTCTTTGTTTCTGTATTTTAAAAAGTCCAAGGCGATGAGTTTTTACACTGTTGGGAAGGCGTTGAATTTTTGAGATTGGTGGAAAATCTAAGAGTCAAAAGATCCATGCCGTTTTTTACTTTCGAGTTTGTTACTTCAGTGGATGCCGAGATCTGTGTTATTTATAAACTAGCGGACATCATGCGGTTTCACCTGCATAGTTCCCGTCCCCGTGGGAGTACGGGGATAAAATATAGCCTATGTTACTCGCTGATAATGTAGCTATCCATTGCTGAAAGAATTATTCAAATCGATCCTGTAGTTTTTAAGTTTATTCGTTACTTACAAACATACAAATTTTTCCTCTTTATAATATTAGTCTACACTAATATTATAAAGAGGAAAACTTTGTTTGTTTGGTTGTAATGAATAGGCTTAAAAACTACTGGACCGTTTTTAAAAATTCTTTCACCATTCGAAAGCTACTATATATAGTTATCCACGAGTAACATAGGATATATTTTATCCCCGTACTCCCACGGGAACGGGAATTACGCGGGTGAAACCGCGTGGCGGGCGCTACTATGGAGTATAGATGTGAACAAAACAAAGAAAATTTTGCATACTTTTCGCTTGTGACTCCGCCTATAAAAGATTAGGTAAACTTATCAAGATGAAACTTTTTTCTCAGGCTCTAAAGACAATGGGGTAACCGCCCATGGTAATTCCGTGGTTTTTAATGTAACAGAAAGTACCTACTAGGTACCTACGGTTAATACACTTGGTTACTTCTTTATTGTTTATATTTCTATCTATAGACGCCAGTAGGTACATAGATAAGCTACCCGAAACTGTCAAATATTCCCTATCAACATTGAACCTAACGTTTTAGTGATAAAGTTGAAAATCTATTTACGAAATTTTTCAGATTGCACGATAACTGTCATGATTTTGGTAGGCTTTTTCTCTGTGGCAATTCTTTTTGTATATCTTTATTAAACAATTACTCATAAACTAAAAGTTCTACGCTACATGAAGAAAGAAGAAAAATGAATTTACAATATTTTTTTCAAAATCCCGCCCATGTTAGAGATATTTAAATCACAGTTTTACTAACCGAACTAATCAGAAATCCAAAATATAATTAAGAAACATGTACAAACTATCCAAAATATGCTCTCAAATATATTAAGCATACAAGAAATTAAAAGAGTGTTCCACACCATTTTTTTCTTTGTCTCATTACAATAATAATGACAGCTCTTTCATTCACAAAATGAATCATAAAGAAACATTAATATCTTATACCTAGTAATTTATATCAAATACCTATAAGAAACAAGGAAAAACTCGAACTAAAATACCTACACACTAAGGAGCGTCGAATCACACGACCGCAATGGGAATTCACATTAAAGCTCACAAAGATATACAGCTATCTCTTTCCCACACGCTCAAATTAATTCGAAAATTGAAACAAAAAAGTGTTGCGCAAGAAAGGGACGGATGTATGTAAGTGGTTTCGATTGGAGGAATGTCGAACCGGTTAGGACTTCTTGATTCGATTTTTAAATTTGAAGTTTGTTGTCTGAGTATGGACGAGCGATTGGTCTGGTAAGGTTTGATCAAAATTAGTTATAAGGGGCTAACAACACGTAATTGATAGTTTTTTAAGAAAAACTATTTGTTCTAACACATCAAAAAAAAAAACATATTTCAAAAGCCATAGAAATTAATTGCAAAGAGTGGTCTTAAAATCATCATTAAGCGGTTCTAAGTCTTTATTTTTTTGAGGTATGGGTCTGCAATTGAAACATGAAGTCGACATATTCATACCTAAATCTCTAGCGACCCACACAATGACAGAGAAGACATACCCTGCGTTCCGAATTGCGATAAAAGTGATATTATCCCGAATCCGACCAACGCGCAATGTCACAATTATTACTCAGTAGCCTCATATTTTGTGACTACTAAATTCGGTCGGATTCGCGATATTATCACTTTTTTTGCAATTCGGAACATAGGGATAGACGTTAGATTTAGAAGCATCTTTACCATCACTGCTCTCAAAACGGTGAAGGAAAACATCGTGATGAAACCGGCCGGCGTGGTTTGAATTTCGAAGACATGTGACATCTACCAACCCGCACTGGGGCCGCGTGGTGGATTATAGCCCATTCCCTCTCACAGAGAGGAGGCCGTGTCCCAGCAGTGGGAAAATGATGGGATTATTATTTACAAGTACAAAACTTTCACTAAATTAAGTGATAAAAACAGTTTTATTGTTTTAAATATTTGAATAATGAGAAAAAAATGTTTATATATAGATTTACTATCGCTATGAGAAATTGGAAAGTTTTTCTCTTGAGAATGTTCTTTGGTATAAGGGCTATTATGATTCATCATCAGCCTTTTCCCAACTATGTTGGGGTCGGCTTCCAGTCTAACAGGATGCAGCTGAATACCAGTATTTTATATGGAGCGACTGCCTATCTGACCTCCACAACCCAGTTAATACTGATGCATTAAAATGATTATTCAAAATTAAAGCTTAGAAAAGAAATTAGTACAAATATCGCTTTTCTTTGCAAATAAAATAAAGCTGTCGAAATAAAATCCGATAGCGTCATTTTAGGTGCCTGGAAAGTTGAATCCCTTTTTTTTCATTTTTCTGATGGGAAATCATCAAATAACTTCTCCCACTCTGGGTGGACCGGAAGGGAGTGTCAGCCTTTTACTGACTAAACCCATCCATGCTCCTTCCTCGCCCTTTATGTTCCGGGGCCACGGTATCTCTTTCGAACAGTCCCGCAGCCCCCGCAGAAGTTGAATCCCTAACGCCCCTATTTCTCGTGACGACAAGATATCGTGTAAAAATTAATGTCGTGGTCGTCTTATTTAAATAGAGGTGTTCAAATATAGGACGCCACGATTACTGTCGTCAATGACTTTTGCCAAAATCAACGATAAATGAATCGTCGCGATATAGTGGGAATGTTGTCTACCATGAATCCGTGACGTCAATGTAACTTTACCTAAATCAAAAGATTTCAAAATTGAAGAAAATTCTAACTTTCCAATAGACATTTCAATAAAGCACAATAAGTATAACCATAGGGGTTTTGGAATAAGCTGAAGTTTCTTGCCCATTCTTCTCCATTCCAGATCTACGTTAGGGAATTGGCAACTACAGTACTTTTACGGTTGTTATATTTTGTGACTGGGACTGTAGCTACATTTTAATCTTCGTCTTTGTTTTGACAATTGAAAAGTGCCTGTAACTGGCCTACTTGAAATAAATGCTTTGATTTTGATTTTGCTATCCGAAACTGTCTAATTTTGTCAATCAACTTTGAACCCTAATGCTTAAACAATAAAATTGAAAATCTATTAAAGGTTGATGTCTGTAAGTTAGTACTTCGAACTCACTAATAATATTAGGTATTTTAAATCTCGCATCGTTTTATCACTCGAGGAACTCAGTTCTCAGTATTCGTTCTGCCTGTCCATCACTATTCCACTTAAAAGCTTGAGGAAATCTACCAAATCATTGAAATTGACATCAATTTGTGTTCAGCCTATAGCAAGTCCCCTCATCAGTATCAATTTGAAACAATTGAAAGCAATAGACTTCTATTTAACGGCGGCCATCTTGAATGCGTTGTGTCAAATAGGGAAACTATAAAATGCTGCATTTTGTCAGTGAATTTTATTGGGATGAGCGGTAAAATGCTGCTGTTAGATATTTGCAATCTTTGAAGGGTCACATTTTTCCATTCAAAGTGTCAGACTATATTGCCAAGAGATACATTGCAAGACTGTTTTCTTTATTTTAAATGAATCGTAGGTAGTAGATAGCTGTCACTTCGAGGCTAGTATATAACACCTACTCTGGTCGCCTAAGCTGCTCCGCGAATGGGTAACCACCCATTACGTACCGAGTTTCCTCTGTGCTTCAGAAAGCACGGTAAGCAGTTGGTCCCGGCCGGCTATCATTTAAAGAAAGAAAGAAAGAAAAAGCATTTTAAGAAAGAATAAGCAAAGCCCACACAGGACAAACACATCAAAATAAACAGTATAAAAATTACACAGAAAAAAAAACAAATATATATTTAAAAATTAAAAGAAATGAAACTCGTCCTGTACGAAGCCAAAAGGCTCCTATCTCAGCATGGTGCTGTAACATTAAAAAAAAAGCCACAGCGCTGGTATTCTGTATTGTAGATCTTTGACAGTCATCACATACCAAGATTCCTCTATGCCTTGGAAAGCACGGTAAGCAGTTGGTCCCAGCTGTCATTTGTAGATCTTTGACAGTCATTACATACCTTTAGTTTTTAAGGCCATATTGTAAATATTTTTGTATTTCAATTATTTCAAATAAACAATTACATACCAAGATTCTTCTATGCCTTGGAAAGCACGGTAAGCAGTTGGTCCCGGCTGTCATTTGTAGATCTTTGACAGTCATTACATACCGAGATTCCTCTGTGCCTTGGAAAGCACGGTAAGCAGTTGGTCCCGGCTGTCATTTGTAGATCTTTGACAGTCATTACATACCGAGATTCCTCTATGCCTTGGAAGGCACGGTAAGCAGTTGGTCCCGGCTGTCATTTGTAGATCTTTGACAGTCATTACATACCGAGATTCCTCTGTGCCTTGGAAGGCACGGTAAGCCGTTGGTCCCGGCTTTCATTTGTAGATCTTTGACAGTCGTTACAGGTAGTCAGTAGCCCAAAAGTCTGACAATCAGTCTTACCAAGGAGTGTCGTATTTACCCAGTAGGTACTAACTGGGTTGTGATGGTCATATAGGCAGTCATATACAAAATACTGGTATTCAGCTGCATCCAGTTAGACTGGAAGCCGTCCCCAACATATAGTAAAAGGCTATAAAGAAGATCTAATCTTAACATAGTATAAAACAAAGTCATTCCCGCTGTCTGTACTACGTTTAGCTATAGAGCTTTGAAACTACGCAACGGATTTGAATGCAGTTTTCAGCAATAGATAGAGTGATTAGGAAGGTTTATATATGTAAGTATAAGTTAAATATAACGCGAAGCTAAGTTAAAAATAAACCAATTCCAATTTATAGAAAGAGCTCTTTTAATAGCCTTAACAAGTGAAGTTCAAAAATAAACCATTGCATAACGTTGTAGCCAACAAAAAGCGTATTGTTGTAACCTTGGCAATGACTTGTCGCGTCGCTTGCGCCGAAAGTGAATTGATCTATAGATCTATGATCCATGGATCATTTGCCGTGTCCGCCGAACGCATTGTTGATTATTTCGGCATCAAATGTTTTGATCGGGAATTTGTTTTCGGTGATTTTATTTGCGGAAACAGCGTTAAGTTTTTGCGGTTCTGGTTTCATTTTAATGTTATTTTAGGTTACTGAAAATGTAGTATCAAAGCTGGATGTTATTAATATTATAAATGCGAAAGTTTCTGCTGAGGATGGATTGATGGATGGATGAATATTTGTTCCTCTTTCACGCAAAAACTACTGAACGGATTTTTATGAAATTTAGCACACAGATAGATTATAACCTTGATTAACATGTAAGTTGAGAATAATGATTAAGTAAAAGAGAATGATGATTTAAAAAGAAAACATTCCCAAAACATGTTAAAAACAGGAATAAATATTTTCTATTAATACTTAAACAAAATCTTAACTATTGGACACCCATCCTACCAATATAGCAGTAACAACCATTCTAAACCCCGCCATGATTGGTGAACCATGAAGGCTGACAAGATGGCGGATCCAAAATGGCGCGAAACAATTAAAACATGTGTTTTTTTTACCGACCGGACAGAATTAGGTACGGTACCGATTGATTATACATAGGTAGGGAGTTTTTTTATAGTTATTTAAGGCGTGTTTTCAATAGGTTTTACCTGTTTAAGTAGATATAGTAGGTAGGTTATAGAATTGGCGGTTTTTCTTCTGTCAGTATCGGTAACAAGCAAATAGCTCACGTTTTGAAAAAAGAATATTCAGTTTTCAAAGATGACAGCAATTTTGATTGCCTAAAATTGAAAAGAATAGGTTGGCCATGAAATATGTAAAATTCACAATCAGATAAACTTATTTTTGTGAAGAAAAGTAACACTACAAGTTTTTCACCACGCTTGTCTGGTTAGGGAAGTTTTATTTAGGCCCTTTGGTATTGCAGGCGCCTTAAAGTGGCCATCGGTTCCCACGAAAACCAATGCTATGCATAGACCGTGCAATTTTTTTTGACAGATTTTCCATATATTTACAACCGATTTTCTTTAAAAGGAAACTAGAATTTTTAAAAGCAATCTGAGACCGTATAAAGTAAAGAAATCAAGCCAGATTTCCTTATAATCTCCTTAAAAAAACACCAGATGCATTCAAAATACTTTAAAAATAATCAAATAATTAACGTTTACGCTTCCGAAATATAATCCCACCTAATCTCGTACCGAGGTAACCCGTTGAACGCGACACGAAAAAAAAACACGTCGCCACTGACTTTGGGTCTTATAGACCCCACAATTGAAGGATTACGATAAGTCCTTATTGTGTATGACAATAGCTACCGTTACTTAGTTAAAGGGTTTTGACTAAATGTGTCAAACTAATTTTGGGTTAATTTTTGTTGTTGAAAGTTTTCTTTTGGTGAAAAGGAAGTGACAGGTTTGGAATGAGGAGAATATTTGATTTGTTCAATAGTTTTAACACGGTTTTAATGTTACAAGAACGTTGTTTTTTTTGTGTATTATTAGAATAATTTTGTGTTTTTCTGGATTTCTTGATGCGATTTGTACTGCCAAGTCATTTTAAGTCTACTCAATTAAAAAGGTGTTCCTGACGTCTGGGTAAGGCTCAAAATTTTTGCGCAGTCGCACAGTGGAAATCGCAACGGAAAGTGTCACAAAAGAAAATACGTTGCACAACGGAATTTATAAGGCATAGTGCACATGGAATGTAAAATGTATACTTAATATTCTTAGGTACTTACTTATTAATTAAGAAAAAAATATAAAGAGATTTTTTTGTAATATTTGTATTTTGTTTGTAACGAAAATCGCTTATAAACGCTTACAACGAAATGGAGCGATTTAAGAAATTCTTTTACGAGTGGAATGCTTTACTTTCATAAAGATGAAACCACTGGCAAAACCTAGTATTTTAATAGATTATTATTATTTTAATTATAATTCCTTATTAGTAGGTACACAGAGAGATGATACCTTCCATATTAATTATAATTATTGATATAAATAGTAGGGATATCAGTGTCCCTCCTACTAATTAAAGGCGTATGGACTAGTTAGGACCTCAAGATAGTGATGAAAATCAATTTATAACCCAATTGAATGGCGGACCCGGACCAGATGACCATGCGTACATGTACTTATAGGCACTTTGGAAATAAGTTTTAATACTATTGGGTGTATTAAATAAAACACATTGATAAACACCAAATAAACCAATATATTTTAAGTTCAAAGAAATCACATCCAAAAAAAGCTGCTCTTTTATGTAATATTATGTAGTTGCATAATATATTATGTTTATTTTTTATTTTCACTCATATCCGCTATTTTTCTTTTTTTAGTTTCAGTTCTTTCGGCGTTCTTTTTTTTCATTTCGTCAAATTTTTCAGGATTAACCTGTTTAAGTTTTTCGCGGTAGGTACCTTCGGCTCCTTTCTGCCGCGGACAAAGGCATCTGAATAAAATGCTTTCATAAATGTAGTAAAAAGTTGATGGATACACAGCTTTATAATTTCCGTTGTGACACGTCGCACAATTTCGTGTCATTCGTCGCACAACGGATCAAAAATTCTACATAACCAATCATAAAAAAATACATAATTCATAGAATGTGCAGTATAGATGATTGTTAGTGTTATATTTTATTAATTGAATAGGTAATAGATACTATCAAATATCATAAATCATGAAAATCATTCAAATTTCGAAAATATAATTAAGTAAACTTACAATTTCTTAACGACACAAAACAGGTTCCGTCACGATCTTCAATCTGACACAAAAACAAAAGGGCAGAAGCACACTGAAGTTAGTCGAATATCATGAACATGTGTTAACATTCCAAAATAATTCGGTATTTATTGTAGAATGTCGATAAATCAAAAGTTATAGCGTTGCACAACTGAAGTGTCACACTGGATTGAAATTAGGGACACTTTTAAATTACTTGATAAAATCAAAACGCTTTGATAAATATTAAACTTACTTTACTAAAAACTTAACCAATCATATTCTGAAGATCATTAAGTATGTGTAACCGAAAAAAGAATGAGTGTTTTAAATATATAAAACGGACTTTGAGAAGTTAACGTACAGGGACATCAACAAATTGTATGGAAGTCAAACATGGACCTTTATATTTTCATGTACTGAACAGGTATATAATTGAAATATTGAAACGAAAAAAATCAGACGTGTTGACGAAATAGTGAACTTTTTTGCATTATTAATTTAAACAAGTATTTATTATTTTATATGTTTGATTTCTACTCTTCAAACTCTCGGACACTACATTTTTAGAGAGTGCGCGTAAAATTTGAGCCTTACCCGTCTATCAATCATGAACTTTCAAACAGAGAACGGTCTTCTTTTCTCAAAATTAGCCTAGTTACCTGTTCCATAAAATCCTAGTAACATATTGTATATTATTTTGCACGGTAATATGAACGCATCCCACACCTTGAAACAGCTTACATTTAAAACAAATAACCATCAGTCGCAGTACCTTTATAATTTTTCCAAGAACAAACAAAAAATCTTAAGTCTCCAAGCGTCAATTATGATTTATTCCCTTAACCCCTTAGCTACTGTCCATGCATAAATAATGCGGTGCGGTCTCTTAGACCCTTTCACAGCCAAACAAGATTATCGGTCAGCATTCAAAGGGTTTTTGTGGTCAACCGCTATAGAAAACAGTAATGATTTATAGTTTTTAAAAGTTGTAAATTATTTTTAAAAGATGGCGGTCTTGCTACTTGCAATTTTTTTTTGATCTGTGGTCTCTTGGGGTTGAAAGAATCTTTTTGAAGTCACATTTGATCGGCACCGGTGTTCAATAGACGTGTTTTTTGTTGTGTTAAATTGTATGGAATTGGCGTACTGTTTTAATAAAAGGGTTTTCTTTAGTGGTGCAGATATAAAAGGAGTATAATGATAATGCGGGTGCCTTGTGTTTTGAGACTGCTGGGACGGTTTTTAGTGCATATTTTGTGCGAAAATTCGGCAACAACGGGAGAGCAAATGTTAAAGCCACTGTTTACAGCTTCTAAGTTTTTGTTCGGGAAACAAATTGTATACCAAGAAACTCTCAAGAGTCTAGGTTCAATTGATAAATTTTGAACAGCCGCCATCGGAATGAGTGCTTTTTGGACTCCACAAAACAACCAATAAAAATATCCTAGCAAATTTGCGCCTTTGGTAAATAAAAACATGTGTCACGATGTCTCCGACCATGCATACAATGTGATTCCGTCCATGTGGATGTCGAAAAACATAACTCTTTTGGATGTCAATACTAGATAGTACTAAACATGTGAGGAAACCAGCTTGCCTGAGAGATATTTCTCGACGGCATGTAAAGTCAAGTCTGAGGTCAATGGGCGACATATAAACTCTGAGACCAGGTTAGGCGTAAACCACACGATAAATAAGGAAGAAAGTACTAAACCTATCTCTAATTCTCTCCCCTCTCTTCCAGGCGAGTACGTGATCCAGGGAGATTTGCCCCGAGAGCTGGTCAGCAGTGAGGAGTCCAGGTTTGACCTCTTGGAGGAGGCGCTCGGGCTGGTGGAACTCGGAGACGAGGCTGAGACCAAGAATGAACCGCCTGAGGTGAGGAGCGCTACAAATATAAAAATATTACAAAAAAGGTCCCAAAACTAGGCAAAGATAGACTAGACCTGGCTTCCACATATTAAAAAAATCAAATCAAATTATCTCTCACGGGTAGCCTACCACGCCAAGTTCGCTATTTAATCTACTTCTCCCTTGTTAAACCGCATATTGACTACCTAGTGGAAATATGGGATACAGCTGCTAAACAAACAAAAAAGTATATATATGCAGTTTATCAACTATCTAGTGTCCACGACACAAGCTTTGCTTAGTGTGGCACTAGGTGGCGCTGTGTGTTAATGTCCAGCGATATTCCAGCGATATTTATTAATCACATACAAACCTGCTACAAACTGCTCAAAACAAACTATTAAAAACGTTATTTCACTATGACTATCTTAAGTTTACCATTGAACCGATAGCCGCAAATAAGACAGAAATAATCACTGCTCCAAAGTCAGGATTGATGATAATGCCCTTGTTCTAACCTACTCCTCATCTTGCAGGCGATAGAAGGCAGCAGCAGCGGCAGTCCGAGCAGCGCCGAGATGCTGCACCCCGCCATGCGGCACGTGCCGCATCATCTGGCGCACTATCACAACCAGGTCAGTTCACCTTACCACATTACAGGATCCTGTTGTATAGGAACTGCTGAACGCTACTGAAGACTCCAAATTCACCGGTTCTATTTAGATTGCCATCAAATCACTTAGAAGAAGATCGCCTCATACTTGACCTGATCACGTATCGTATCGAAATCGAAAAATTAGTTTTTTTACTTCTTGAAAACTCATTTTATCGAGAATAACTGTCAAAGTTATCTGAACGTATCTAATCGAAACATACGTACTTGCACTGCTGATCAGTTTGGTTGTATTTGGTTCGACACGGTGTCGATAAATGGGCTATCCAACACTTCACACTGAGGAACTTCTAATTCCAATTAGCAATTCCAGAGATTAGCGCGTTCAACCAAACAAAGTCTGCAGCTTTATAATAATTAGTATGTATTTAGATTAGTATATAGATATTATAAATTTGCTAGATACCAACAGATCTGATCTCTCTTTTGATCATAATATATATAAACTTTTCAATACAGATAGTCAAAATAAATTGACACTTACAAAAATTACAATGCAATATTTTATCGATCCAGCTATCACTTATATCCAAAGATGGTAAGAGATTATTTTGTACAGTAATAAAATAATGAATATACACAAAACAAATATGTATAATTTTCATTGTATATGGTGTCTATCTCGTTTCTCTTATTAAGAAACGGATATGTTTCTCTCCAATTAAAACTTTTGACAGTCAGCGCCATTTTGATTTAGTCCTCTTAACGAATATTTTGGTACGTCATACTTTATTTCGTTTTCATTTGTCAGAATAGAACATGCAATAATCAAAGCCTTAAATAACTCTTTCTAACCAATATAATAAATACGAAAGGAAGTTGTTTGTTTGTAAGTTTTTTATGTAAGATTTTGACTTTTAACACCTCCCCCCCGTACTATTCAATCCATCCATCAGCACAATGTTTTAAGTGCGTTACATTGAGTTCTACTACAAAACATGATTTAAAACCTCAATAAAAAAGTTGTTCTCCAGCAATAATTTTTGCGTAAAGTTACTTAGTTTGATGTACAGAATGCTTGGTTAACGGCTGTGTGATGAGGTGGTTTATACCCTGTCTATATACACCCACAAGTCGGTATCCACAAAATCAAAGAAGGCATGTAACCTGTAAGTTTTTATTCCTAAATAGTGATGATAAATGATTCTATGTCACCGGTCGTTTGTGCCACACACAGTGTTGTAGGGTTGAGGGCATGGTACAAGTTAGAAACTTACAAGTCGTGGCCAGTGGGGTTTTTGATTGTCACAAATTAAGAAATATAAGGAAAACATATATTGTCACAAACTAAGTAAAAGAAAGGAATAAAAACACGCGGCACGTGAAAATTAGTTTATTTAGTTTTCATTTCTATCTTTCTATACGTGAAAACTAAATAATCCAAAATAAACTTTATCTTGATTGTAAAAGGTTGAGCTAAACATTCTATTAGAAGCGTTCGAGGACGATGACGCGAGTACCATGATTTTTGTTCACCCAAAAAGTGCTCACCGCGCCTAAAGAAGTTTATACTTCAAAAACCTTCATTTGGCATGTGCCACTACTAAAAGAAAAGAAAATACATATATTTTATACAGAACTAGCTGACCCACGCAACTTCGTCTGCGTCACATATATGAGAGAAAAAGCTCACAAAAGGAATAAATTTTCCCCGTTATTGCAACATTTTTCATTTATGTTCCGCTCCTATTGGTCATAGCGTGATGATATATAGCCTATAACCTTCCTCGATAAATGGACTATCCAACACTTTTTTCAATTCCAACCAGTAGTTCCTGAGATTAGCGCGTTCAACCAAACAAACAAACAAACTCTTCTGCTTTATAATATTAGTATAGATATTAAACAAAATTTAAATCTAAACTAGAAAATTATACTGCGGCTGCGCCGTCGATTTTCCACAGATACTTTCATTATCCCCGATGTAGAATCTCTGAAAGAGATGTAGTTTTCATCAGTCTTCTTTAGTACTTATTTCCGTTGTATTATGAATTCTTTTGCGAGAGATTGGCCTCAGAGAGCCGCACGTAGAGAGGAGTGGAAGACTGTGGAGCAGGCCTTTACCCAGCCGTGGGACAAAATAGACTGGAGTGGGTCGATATAGGAGAACAAAAAAAAACTTTTGCTATATTCATGCTTCAATTCATGTTGTATGGTTAAATAGATTACAATCTATACTAATATTATAAAGCTGAAGAGTTTGTTTGTTTGTTTGTTTGTTTGAACGCGCTAATCTCAGGAACTACTGGTTGGAATTGAAAAAATCTTTTTGTGTTGGATAGTCCATTTATCGAGAAAGGTTAGGTTAGTATAGGCTATATATCATCACGCTATGATTTAATCCTTTTGTGAGCTTTTTCTCTCATATACAACCTTATTTTTTGTTTATACTAAACCCGAAAAGGGGTCATTGTACTCATCATTTTGAACAACTTTTTCTATGGGACGAACCTTGAAATCGCGAAAAAAAAATCAGCTGTTCCCTACATTCTGACGAGTTATGCGAACATAAATGTAGGGAACAGCTGATTTTTTTTTCGCGATTTCAGGGTTCGTCCCATAGAAAAAGTTGTTCAAAATGATGAGTACAATGACCCCTTTTCGGGTTTAGTATAAACAAAAAATAACCCTGTATGTGACGCAGACGAAGTTGCGTGGGTCAGCTAGTTTTAAAATAAAGTGTATTCGCATTATTTCTGTTTTAATACATTTTCTTCTTTCGTACAATCACGAACGATATTAGAACAATTCGTGACGTAGTAAACCGAAACTGCCACCGAACGTATAGTGTTACTTATTGAACTGGGTTGTGGAGGTCAAATACGCAGTTGATTCATGAAAAATACTCTTTCCATTTAGACTGAAATTCCACCCCCACATAGTTGAGAAATGGCTAAACTGATGATAGGTTCATAGAACGCTTGCATCTTGTGACTTAGACCACACTACAATTGTTAGTCGTTCCAAACCAGACAGTTTTGAGTCAAATATACATTAATCATTTAACGACAAAAAATTCTAACATACCGACAAATTGTTTGGTAGTTTTATAAGATTTACTTTAATTGTTTTTGACTTCTGTTTAGTATATATTATAGTTCTTCTCCATAGAGATCTACGCTAGGGAATGGGCAACTACAGTACTTTCTCAAGTTATTATGCCTTGTGACTGTGACTGTAGCTTTGATTTAGTTTTGTATTTTTGACATTCAAAAGTGCCGTAATGGTCTAATTGAACTAAATGATTTGAGTTTGAGTTTATACTGTTTTTAAATATTGATTGAGATTTACGAAAGCCGGCGAAATGTTCGATTCTTAGGAAGGTAAGTATAGATAATTTTTGCGGAGAATGTTGGTGCGACTTTTTTCTTGTATTGATAATAAAGCATTCTCAGAATGTAACGTTCCCACAGCTGGGACACTGACTTCTTTATGAGATGGAGTAGTCTATGCTGTAATCCATCACACAGGCCTAGTGCGGGTTGGTAGATGTCAATTGTATTATGCATTGAAAACACTATCATACTAGCATACATCCTGAAGAATATCATACATTTTTCTGGTTTTGTTTATTGCAGTGAATCATTTACTTTCAAGCATTATAAAACTCGCGTTAAACTCCAGCAGTCGCCTTAATAAATCCCCAAAATGAACAAAATCAATCTTACATCAGTGTACAATACAAAAATACACACGACTTCTCAAATATTTCGAATCGGAGTCACGATCTCAACTCATGCGCACCAGAAGATGTTAATCTCGATCAAATCTATATCGATTTACGTTTAGTATCGATATCTGGCAACAATTAATCGAATGACGTGCATCGGTATTTTTGGGGAGAAATATTTTAATAGCGTCTTTGGTCTAGTGGTCGCATGCGGCACTGTTGAGCGTGAGGTCCTGGCTTCGATTCCCGGTTGGGGCAAAGTGTTATTGGGTTTTTCCATCAGGAATTTCTCAGTAGAAGCCACGGAGTTGGATTTAGGACCGGTTGATGGCAAAAGGGGGTGAAATTGGGGTTGAAAGTTTAGTTTGGTGTGGCAGGTCTAGCATATAGGCGACCCGAATGGCGTAGTGGTGGTGAGGCTGCCTTACATTCTTAGGGTCCTGGGTTCGAATCCCGGTAGGAGCAAATGTTTATGTGATGAGCATGGACATTTGTTTCCGAGTCATGGATGTTTATGTGCATAATAAGTATGTATTTACTAACAAAAAAGTATATATGTAGATCAACTACCTGGTGACCACGACACAAGCTAATCCTAATCCCTGTGTAATAGTTCTAAAGGGTGTAAAAGTACCTACTCTTAACGAAGCCGAAAGGTAGGTTGTTCTCCCCGTCATTGCGATTTTTTTGTTCTGGATCTACCTAATAGCTACTACTTTACCTTGGAACCTTCTAGTTACGGAGATATTGGGGGTCAAATTTCCAATATTTTCACCAGTTTTTAATGTTCTAACTTAAAAAAAAACACCACCACGACCCCCGTACTATTCAATCCAACCATATCAGCACAGTGTTTTAAGTGCGTTGCATTGAGTTCTACCACAAAACATGATTTTTCAACCGCAAAAAAAAAATCTTTTCCCAGTAACAATTTTTGCGTAAAGTTACTTAATTTGATGTACAGAAAGCTAGGTTGACTGCTTTGTGACGAGGTTGTTTACACCCTGTATATCTGAAGACTTAGGGCCAGTTTCACCGGTTCCGGATAAAGTGTCGGTTAGTTATCTGATAGTTAATACTATCTACCACTTAAAGGCTGGTTATAACTAATATTTTATCTGCCAGATATCGCTATCCGACACCTGTGAAACCAAAAGTGTTAGTTTATCTGGCAGATAAGTTCCTAATAGGCTGACCGACACTTTATCCGCAACCGGTGAAACTGGCCCTTAACAAAATAGTGTAGTCCAATATCCATTTAAAATCCTGTCGATATAATTTCACGACGGGGCTCTAGAATTAAATCGCAATACATTGACTTTAACACAATCAATAATGACTTAGCAAGTCGGCTACATTAAAGGGCTGTGGCGCTTTTCATATGTCCGTCTATCTGTCTGTCCCTTACTCAGCAATATCTTGAAACCTTACAGTATTATTTTGCAAGGGAATTTTAAAATGATATGGATAATCTTAATTGCAAAGTTTCTATAGGTTGTAATCTTGGATCTGTTGGTCTTTGAAAGGTTTGTCCTGGTATTATTAGTGTCTGGTTCAGGATTCGGTTCGCAGTTCATGTAAATTTATTTATTTATTTTCAAGCACAAAGTACAGAGGTGGACTTAATGCCAACGGCATTCTCAACCAGTCAACCTTTAGGTGATGCAGAGACAAGCAGTGGTAGGTGTCATTCCTGAAACTTCATGAATAATTTTATTAAAACTACGATAAACTACAAAGATATATAAAATACTATAAATATACAGGGTTATTTGTAAAACACCAACAACCTCGCAGGAGTAGATTACTAACATCATAAACAACAACATTTGTTCTACGACTTTTTTGAAAGCAGGCAAAAAAAAATCGACTTCTCATGCAAAACTCCATCAGCTGTTCGGACATATGTATGGAGAGTTGATTTTTTTTTGTCTGTTTTCGGAAAAGTCGTAGAACAAATGTTGTTGTTTAAGATGTCAGTAATCTATTCCTGCGAGGTTGTTGGTGTTTTATAAATAACCTTGTATATTAAAGTTAAAGTAAGTAGCGCTTTGTACGGATATACTAAAATAAAAAGACAGACAATTGGGAAAATATTACCGTAAATATTGGATTTTTTTAAATTAAATTCTCGGTAATAGCCATGAAGGTTGGATTTGTGGCCGGTAAGGTCTGTCCATGGGACTTCATAACAAAAAAAAAAGAACTGGCGAAATCATTTGTTTCACGATTCGACGGAACGGGAATCGACGTAGAGGGAATGATTCCTATTTATATATCTTAAACATCATCTACCTAGCCTTTTCCCCAACTATGTTGAGGTCGGCTTCTTGTCTAACCGGATGCAGCTGAATACCATTATTTTACATGGATACATGGAGCGATTGCCTATCTGACCTCCACAACCCAGTTCGTACTGGGTAATACGAGACCACTTAGTAAGACTGGTTGTCAGACTTTTTGGGCCACTGACTACCTGTAACGACTGTCAAAGATGGACAAATGACAGCCGGGACCAACAGCTTCGCCCGGGTAACATAGGGAACATTTTAACCGACTTCAATAATAGGAGGAGTCGGTTTTACCTTGTAAGCCGCGAATTTAATAAGAGCGTTATTTTTCAATAGTCGGGTTTTTAGTTGAATATCACACAAATTCTTGTTTGAAGGCATGTCCCATCCCTATTTGACTTTTAAAACTTTATTTTCTTCCAAATACCGATTATCTGACGTCACTGGCTCAGATATCTTCGCGCCCTGATATAAAAAATGTACGCAGGACATACAATGCATGTCTCAAGTGCTGCGCCTAAATAAACAGGGATGGGCTTACGACATCAGAAGTGGGCTTTTTGTACTACATATTTTTGAAGTAGGGATGGGACGATGTCGATATTTTTTGTGGTATCAAAAAAAAAAATTGAATTGAATTTTTCCGCTGAGAATTATTAATAACTTAACTTTACATTTAAATACAAATAAAGAAAATTAAAGTCCTACACAGGAGATAGCAAGCTTCCTTGCTATGGTTTTTAATATCAAATTCAAGATAAAACAAAAATAAGCAATTAAATTGATTTAAAGTCTCAGAAATAAAAGTCTTTTATTAACAACAACAATATTTATTGAATAATCCGTACCTACATGGTACCAATACACATAAAACAATTATTTAACATATTTTTGACTGACACGAAATCCATTATCTATACATTTCATCGTTCCCAAGTCCACAAAAAATATCGATAAACTCGTCACATCACTAGACTTACAAAAAAAACCTGAAATGCCCCAAATCCAGCTACTGTATTCCATGTCACACAATTTAATATTTACATATAGTTAACATTCTTTGCTTAAACCAATACACGTTGACAGGTCTCAAATATTTTTAAAATTTAAAGAAAAAAAAAATGTTTTCACAATGGTGATTTTAATTTGCAAGAAATCATTGGAGTACCAAGTCATAAGTCTAAAGTTCGAACCCAATACACGCACGTTTGATATTTCGGATTAATGTGCGTATTGTATCAATTGCTTCGGTGAAGGAAAACATCGTGAGGAAACCAGCATGCCTGAGAGATATTTCTCGACGGCATGTGAAGTCAACTCAGAGGTCCATGGGCGGCATAAAAAACTGTGACACCAGGTTAGACACTAGAAAGAAAGAAAGAAAAAGCCTTTATTAGCCCGAATTTTTTTTATGTGTTGTCCACACATAATAAAAAATGGTAAAATTGTGATTATAACACAAGTTAAAAGTAAACATAAAGAGCGAAAAAAAAAATAAAAAAACTAAATCATAAGAAACAACAAACAAAATACAAAACAGAATTTGTCCTGCACAAGACCAAAAGGCTCCTATCTCAGCATGGTGCTGTAACACACACACTACGAAATATGCCCACGACAAAATGAGACGTGAGGTGTTAAGAATGATACAATTTCTCTAACCAGATATTTTAGTTAAACAACTGCTCAAACACCCATATTATAAATCTTTCATACGGTGACTTAGTCTAAAACTTAACACACTCGAGCTAAACACGTGTTTTATAATGCCTAAAAGTATATGATTCACCGCAACAAACAAAACCAGAAAAATATATGATATTCTTCAGGATATAATACTAGTATGATAGTGTTTCAAAAACATAATACAATTAATTTGACTCGATAAAAAAAATCACGAACTTATCTCTAAAAATATCTTTCAAACAATAAAAAAACATACTAATATGCATGCGATCGTTCTGATTTTTTGGAAAATAATTCTACAAGCAATATATTAGCATGATACTGTTTCAGTTTTTTAATCCAATCAATAGTTTTTTTGTATCGATTCGAAACCACTAATTTCGCGCTATTTGGCCCGCAGTGACTGACGTGATAACCACTTTGTAGTGCAAGCTGATTAGAACTTTATTTTAACAGCATTTCAAATCAAGTTTGAACCACCACAAATAGGTTTGCTAATTTAGCTCATCTAGTCGCCTTAAACAACTGCTCAAACACCGTATTATAAATCTTTCATACGGTGACTTAGTCTAAAACTTAAGCGAAACTCATGTGAGAAATAAATCTTGAGATCCAAATTATAGTTAGATTAGAAAGCTCTCTAATTAGATGCTACAAAAACTGCAGTAAGTCGATGTATTAAGACTAGAGGCGATAGATGATCGCTTTTTGAAGATTATTCGTCTATGTCTGGCTGGAAATTCGGTATCGGTATCAGTCGAAACCGTAAAATAGTAATTACTTTTTAGCGGTAAAGTTTGTTTCAGCTCAATTTTTTTTTGCATGCCTTAGTCGCTTTATCTACAAGTAAAATTAAATTTAAAATTATGAAAAACCCCGACACAATGTACTAAAAGTTGAATAGAATAAAATTCGTTAATTCGCCATTTTGTGGTAGCGGCCATCTTGGATTTTTATTTTATTATAGTGCATAGTATTCTACTAGTAAATTTAATTTAATACCCATTTTGAGGGAGTTGTTGAACAAAAATATAATCCGCCATTTTGTGGCGGCGGCCATCTTGGACTGATTTTTTATCAAACATAGCTAAGAACACTCCCGACCAATTCTCCTTTCAAACATAAAAAAAAACTAAATCATAACCTGTTCTTCCGTTTGCGCGCTACGATGCCACACACACACACACACACACACACACACACACACTCACACTGGGCAACTGAATTCTAGGAAAACGAAATTCCGAGTAATTATAAGACGGTGATTTCGAGAATTGTTAAGAGCCGTTATCGAGAATGTGATTACAAATATTTATTGCTCATTTAAAGTTCAGTAAGATACTGATATTCAGCTGCACCCAGTTACAATGATAGCTGAGCCGAGCCCAGCTGAGCCGAGCCCAGCTGGGCAGAGAGCAGAAACCTATTTATGGGCAGCAAATTTGTCCTTTTTACTGCATACTGTCGTTATTATGTATTACAAATGAAAAGAACCATCTATGGTTTTATATTTGGTTACATAACTAATAAATTATCACCTAATAGCTCACTCTATGCAAGACCTCTTACAGACTTCAGAAAAAAGCAGAAAGTCTAGTTTTTATCCAACTTTCATTCTGATTTTGAAAATAAATAAGTTACTTTAACTTTCTAAATTAACTACTTGACACTAACAGAGTTATATGAACTTTAATCCTGTGTTTTTTTACTGTCAAACATAAATCCGTAAGTCTGATAACCAGTCTTACCAAGAGCAGTAGCAGCAGCCTCTTTTTAAGACTTACCTACAGTTACTGAGTTGTGGAGGTCAGATAGGTAGTCGCTCCATGTACAATACTGGCAAATATAATAGAGAATATAAATTAATAAAATGTAATATATCATATATATACATACAAATTTATTTATTTATTATTTATTCATACAAATTAATGATATTATTAATTTATTTTTTAAGAACTGATACAAATTAATACAGTATAATAATGAATACACGTAAATAATAGTACATTATGGTACAAGTGTGTAATGTTGGTGATTACCGCTGAGGCGCTATTGAGACCCGAGCCGTCAGGCGAGGGTCTTAAGAGAGCCGAGGACGGTAATCATCAACACACACGTGTATCATACGACGTTTTTCAACACACTTGAGAATAAAATAATACTAAAATAGATATATTTTGTCCTTGGAGTTTTCAGGTAGTAAACTTTCCATAACGTTAAGGGCTGCACATCTTATATCGGGCGGTGTACAAAATAAATCATTTTCTTCATAACTAGTATTTGTAGACATTTGAATTAATAAATAACTATAATTTCAACAGTGAAAACGAGTTGTGATTTTTTTTTCGCAATGGCGGGAATAATTAATCAGTCTTCCTATGCGCGCGCATCTAACAATGGCGATCGGCCATAGACTAAAAGAATGAGGTTTCTTTTTTTTGGCTTTTCGCGGATAGCGTTTTATCCACGTACGAAATGGGGAATTCAAAGTTTTATTTAATACAGAGAAAACAAAAGTAACATTTGAGTGAAAGTTTTATTTATTAGAAACTTATAAGTTGAAATTATCTATGTAGATACGAAGTTGCGTGAAATGAGCAAGCAATAGGTACATTAATTTATTTGTATTTTGAACGCGATCTTTTTTGTATCGAAACTTTTTTAAGAACAAAGCAATTCAACAAATAAAATAAAAAAAAATACCCTATAACTCACTTGTGAATAATAGCAATGAAAAAGTCACAGTTTGATTACAGGTGTCATTATGTGCCATATTGCGGTGAAATTAGAGCCACTTTATGAGCAAGTGTGTTGAAAAATAATTTAATGACGTCAAGATATTAATTATAATAACTACATAAACCTAATAGATACTAGGAATATTTCCGATGATAATTATATAAGTTATATTATATTTGGATACTCACTGGATGCTTGTTTTGTCCAATCTATTATGTTGCCGTGCCCTAACCGGGTTTCATGTTGGAACTTCCTTACGTAGTATGTACCTATGTATTGTATGTAACAACTGAATGTACACATGAATGCAATAAAGAGTTTGAGTTTGGGTATTCAGCTACATCCGGGCAGACTGGAACCCGAAAAGGCGAGGCAGACTAAGCAGACAACACAATATAAGTGAATAAAAAATCTTTTGAAATAAAAATACAACAAAAAAAGTTTAACAACGCCAAAAGCAAGGATTTGTACCATCACTGCAAGAAACGTGAGATAAATGACAAGCAAGAAAATCTGACTATATTTTAACCACAAATCTATTGAAAATAACATTCTGTCTGTTACAAATACAATGTTAATTTTAAATACTTTCTATATCGAATCATTTTCAAGTAAGGTCATCGATGCATGCTTTGGAATATCAGAATGACATTTTAAATCGATTATAATCTTAAATCTAGAAACTGTAAAGAAAGCGGAAGATTTTGTGCAGGTACATCACTAATTTTGTTATTGTTGTCAATAAATCTAAGGTTGACTGGTAATAATTAGTGTACGACGATACTTAAACACATGATTGTAGTCTTGATAACAAACAACTTTTTCAACACACTTGCTCATAAAGTGGCTCTAATTTCACCGCAATTAGGCACATAATGACACCTGTAATCAAACTGTGACTTTTTCATTACTATTATTCACAAGTGAGTTATAGGGTTTTTTTTTAATTTGAATGATTGAATTGCTTTGTTCTTAAAAAAGTTTCGATACAAAAAAGATCGTGTTCAATAATACAAATAAATTAATGTACCTATTGCTTGCTCATTTCATGCAACTTCGTATCTACATAGATAATTTCAACTTATAAGTTTTTAATAAATACAACTTTCACTCAAATGTAACTTTGGTTTTCTCTGTATTAAATAAAACTTTGAATTCCCCATTTCGTACGTGACTAAAACGCTATCCGCGAAAAACCAAAAAAAAGAAACCTCATTCTTTTAGTCTATGGCCGACCGCCATTGTTAAAAATGCGCGCGCATAGGAAAACTGATTAATTATTCCCGCCATTGCGAAAAAAAATTCACAACTCGTTTTCACTGTTGAAATTAAAGTTATTTATTAATTCAAATGTCAACAAGTACTAGTTATGAAGAAAATGATTTATTTTGTACACCGCCCGATATAAGATGTGCAGCCCTTAACGTTAGGTATGGAATGTTTACTACCTGAAAACTCCAAGGACAAATATCTATTTTAGTATTATTTTATTCTCAAGTGTGTTGAAAAACGTCGTATGATACACGTGTGTGTTGATGATTACCGTCCTCGGCTTTCTTAAGACCCTCGCCTAACGGCTTGGGTCTCAATGGCGCCTCAGCGGTAATCACCAACATTACACACTTGTACCATAATGTACTATTACAATGGTCTTTTTTTAACTTTCACGATCAGAACACATTATAAAACTTAAGAAGACGGGTATTTATCGCGAATTTACCTTTAATTTAATCCCGATTTTTCGACCGGATTGCACCAGCCGTAGTCGTGGGAGACTGAAATCGCCTTAATATACGGACACTGTTAGTGTAGTGTGCTGTCCTAGTGTGAACCGGCTCGACTGGAAGCTGGCTCCAATGTAGTTGGTAAAAGATTAGGCAGATGATGATGATTTAGGTGAGGTGTACATGAAAACAGCCATAAAATGAAACATTCTTTAAGCTCAATATGTATTAGGAAATTCCCATTAGCTCCCAAAAGTCTGAATTTAGGTATGCCCGTCCGATGGCAAAATAGGGTGTGCTAAATGCATCTGCTTACCTCTCTGAGGGAATAGGCGTGATATTACTTAAAATCTCGGCCACCAGAGATGTCCAATTAGTGATAAGTTAATACCGTGTTTACCAAGTTTTTACCGACATTTTTTGTGAAATCTTCTGTACCTACTCGTATTTACTTTGACCGAACAATTATTTTGGTATTAGTGCTGAAGTTAAATTTAAAATATTTATGCTATTATTATGAAGAGGTAAAAAATGTTTATGAGTAAGGGAACTGATGATCCAACTCTAAAAAATCTTTCACAGGCTAAAAGCTACATTATTCGTGGGTGCTAAAGTCTAAAAATTATATTTATATCTTCTATACTATAAAGCAGAAGAGTTGGTTTGTTTGTTTGTTTGGTTGAACGCGATAATCTCAGGAACTACCGGCTTGAATTGAAAAAATCTTTTTGTGTTGGATAGTCCATTTATCGAGGAAGGCTTTAGGCTTCGATAGGAAAAAAAATCCCCGTTTTTGCAACATTTTTCATTCCTGCTCCGCTCCTTATAATTGTAGCGTGTTGTTATATAGCCTAAAGCCTTCCTCGATAAATGGACTATCCAACACAAAAAGAACTTTTAAATTCGAACCAGTACTTCCTGAGATTAGCGCGTTCAACCAAACAAACATACAAATGCTTTTGCTTTATAATATTAGTATAGATGTTACTCGCTGATAATGTAGCTATCCGTTGCTGAAAGAATTTTTCAAATCGGTCCAGTTCTTTTTAAGTTTATTCATTACATAAAAAAATTACATTTTTTCCAGTTTATAATTTTAGTAGAATAAAAATTAGACATATGAATACTCGAAATCATAAGAAAGAAAACAAATGCTTCTAAAATCGTTGCATTTCTTTTTTGTTATATCTGGCAACCCTAGCGTCCTATAGAGTTCATTAGTGTAGTCCTATCTCTTTCATCTCGCCGCCCGATCTCCATAGAGATGAAAAGACAGATCTTGTCTATGGTCATTTATAGTAGGTCATGTTCTTGGGTTAAAGGAAACAGTTTTATCATAGTAGTAGCTTACGCCCGCGGTTTAACCCGTGTGGAGTTCGATATTTGTCCCATGGGATCTAAAAACTACCGGGATAAATAATATCCTATGTGTTAAACCAGGTTATAAACTATATGTGTGCTAAATTTCATCCAAATCCGTTCATTCGTTTTTGCGTTAAGGAGTAACAAACATCCGTTTATCCTGACAAACTTTCGCATTTATAATTAGTATAGTATTTAGGTGCTTGTGAATGTCTTGTACAAATTTATCTTAATTTGTTAAAAGAAAAGTTTGAAATGTAGGAAGATTTAAAAAAATAACAGATCTTAAGACAGGAAGTAACTGGGTTGTGGAGGTCATATATACAGTCGCTTCATGTAAAATACTGGTATTCAGCTGCATCCGGTTAGACTGGAAGCCAACCCCAACATAGTTGGGGAAAAGTTAGGCAAATGATGAAGATCGTAATAATAGCCTTTTGTCTCATCATCATCATCATCATCATCAGCCTATAATGTTCCCACTGCTGGGACACGGCCTCCTCACAATGAGAGGGAATGGGCTATAATCTACCACGCGGGCCCAGTACGGATTGGTAGATGTCACATGTCTTCGAATTTTTGGTTCTAGGACATGCCGGTTTCCTCTCGATGTTTTCCTTCACCGTTTTGAGAGCAGCGGTGATGAAATAAATTACACAAAGTAATGCGCTTGTCTGGGTTCGAACCCACGACTTACTGTTCGTAAGTCGGGGCCACCACCACTGGGCCACCGCTGCTCTTAACTGGGCCACCGCTGCTCTACTTGTGCCTAGTTGATGGCAATAGGTTCGCCCGCAAATGTAACAGGCGAAATGAAAGTGAGTCAGTATTATAAGGTAACTCAGGCCCTTTAAAGATTTCAGAGGGAATGGTGCACAACTGATACTTAAAAACTTCAAGATTAGCGCAGTAGTTTACATAATAGAACGTCAATTATATGTACTTGTGATAATTATATGTTATTAGGAACTATTAAGACATTATTAGCCGCTTCTAACTCAGTTACATTTACTCTATTATCTTAGAAATTGACGTCATTAAATGTGTGACATTGTGTAGCAAAAGATTTTTCATTACTCTATACTCGGAAACTAGGTCTGAAGTTGCCTGAGGAGCGGGTTGAAAGTAGTACTTTTCAGCCCTAGGGAGAATCGATTTCAACTGACAGCTGTCACATTATTAAATAAAAAAACTAGTTCTATTTTTAACACCCGACGAAAAACTACGGGGGTGTTATAAGTTTAACGTGTCTGTCTGTGTGTGTGTGTGTGTGTCTGTGGCATCATAGCGTCCGAATGGATGAACCGAATTTGATTTTGTTGTTTTTGCTGTAACGGTGAATTAGTCGGGAGTGTTCTTAGCTATGTTTCATAAAAATCAGTCCAAGATGGCCGCCGCCACAAAGTGTCGGATTACATATTTATTCAACAACTCCCTCAATATGGGTATCACATGAAAGTGCTTGACTAGTAGAATACTATACACTTATAATAAATTAAAAATTTGAGATGGCCGCCAACACAAAATGGCGAATTAACGAATTGTTTTCTACTATCTTTTAGTAAGTAGTAAGTAGATTTTTAATTTAATTTGACTTGTTGTAAGTCAATGAATATTGACAAAGATAAAAAAACACGGGTCTCGTGACGTCAGAACTAGCTAAGGATTGCAAAGGCGTCGTATCTTCGTCAATTTTGATTCACGTAACAATAGAAAAAATACGTGTCAAATATTTTTAAATAATCTACTTGATGGATAAATTACATTATGTTTTTCGTCTACCCTATTTAGGGAATACAACAATTTTTAAGTAATTTCTCCAATAATGGTCGTGCAATGTCTGTCTACTTCTGCAGCTCCATCGATATGCATCTGTGATACAAAACAATTTGTCAAAATGTCCGTCAGTCAATGCAGGTGGGCCATGTCACTTATCTTTTTACGTCTAAACATTATCAATCATTGCTCCTTTGGTGCACCGCCTTTATAGGCAGTTTTGTTCCCAAGGTAAAGTAGAAGAACGCTTTGTAAAGAGGGTAGTTCGAGAAAGTAGTGACATAAGCCCAGCAAGGTACTACAAACTGTCAATTGACTTGTATTGACTAGATTTTGGTATGAAGCCTGGCTGGCCTGAGGTCAGATAGACAGTCGCTCCATGTAAGATACTGGTATTCAGCTGGCTTCCGGTTAGACTGGAAGCCGACATAGTTGGGACAAGGCTAGGCAGATGATGATGACTATTGATGCGTATTGAAACCGTAATAATGTGTTTTTACCACTCTGTTTTTAAAACAGTTTCAACAGAAAAACACTTTTAGATGTAACAGATACAATTATGTTACCGAATCAAACTGTAACCTTTTAAATGTGTTAGTATGTGTAACTGAAATAATCAGTTTTACAACAGACTGCGATTAGATTTCGGCTATCCAATGGCAACGCTGAGTTTACCTGTTAAACACTTTATTAACACTGTTAAACCTTTTATATCTGTTACAGATATGTTACGGGTACACTTTTGTAAGTGTTTTGGGTTAACACATTGAAAACACGTTTATAAGTGTTACATATTTGACTCTGTTACCAATTCAACATGTAACACTTATAATTATGTAACCTTTATGAAGGTGTTTTTAAGTCCATGGGGGCAGACTTAAAAAATATTCTCGAAAGTAAGAAATTGTAATATTTCCGAAACTGAAAGATTCTGAAATCAATTGATAATGAAGACTTTTTTTTATAAATAGAATTATAGTTATTGAATAATGGGTGGATAGATACATCAAGCTGTAAACAAACTCATCACGAAGTCGTCAACCAAGCATTCCGTACATCAAACTAAGTAACTCGACGTATAAATAAATAAAATTAATAAATATCGCTGGACATTAACACACAGCGCCACCTAGTGCCACACTAAGCAAAGCTTGTGTCGTGGACACTACATATATACTTTTTTTTTTTTTGTAAATACATACTTTTCATACATATAAACATCCATGACTCGGAAACAAATGTCCATGCTCACCACATAAACATTTGCTCCTACCGGGATTCGAACCCAGGACCCTAATAACGTAAGGTAGCGTCACTACCACTACGCCATTCGAGTCGTCAAATTATTGCTGATAAACTACTTTTTTTAGGTGAAAATCCACGTTTCATTGAATAGTACGGAAGTCGCTTAGGTATTTATAGTAAAGTTATAACATTGCGATAATTAATGACTTAATTCCCATTTAATACACATTAAACCACATGTTTTAATAGGCGTTGCGACCTACCCTTACCACAAAAATTAAACATTTTACCCTGGTCCACGTGAAAAAAACGAACTAAAAGAAATGTACCGCAGTTTGGCACTTAGCTGTTTTAACTCATACAAGTGGCGCCGCCATCGAGCGTCAAATTATATTGGTAACTTTTGACAAATGATGCGTTGACAGCGGCAGGTAACCATTTTTTCTGGCTACCCCCTTTTGTGAAGAAGGGTGTTTATATGGCAGGTTGAGGCGTTTTTATTTTATTTTCTTTATTTTAGAAACCGCTAATGCTTTTATTGTGGTTTGAAGATATTGTAGATGTTTTTTTGGGGTTTTTGTAATGAGAAGTTTTCTCTTTGAGTATTAAAAAAAAACATAGTTCCCAAGAACTCGGTAGATGGCGTTGAACTGACTACGTTACTAAGTGCCAAAGGCAAAACGCTTGGAAAAAAACATTGCGTCACGTCACATACGCTTGTAGACTGAATCGTTCGTTTGCATATGCTTCACACTTCCCGCTCCGGAGTCATTTGATGATTTCCCCATCAAATGACTCCGGAGCGGGAGGGAGTTTCAGACTTTGACTGACTAAACCCATTCAAAATTTATTCCTTCCTTGCCCTTTATGTTCCGGGGCCACAGTATTCGAACAGTCCCGCAGACGAGGCACGCGTGGAACAGTCTGGCGCAGTTGACACGGCCTGTCGTCATAAGACGGACAGAAAGCTAGCCCATACATAGCTCACCGTCCACAGGCCCGTCAATTGCCTGACCCGTATCGAACTCAGGACCACATGCTCTCCAGTCGCGATTACAACCACTCAACCAACGAGGTAGTCAATTCAATAATAATAATAAGCTATAAGATAAAAAAAACAAATATCTAGATCTGGCTCGCGAGGTTGTCGACATGTGGGATGTGAGTACAGCAATCATTGTGCCGATAGTCGTGTCGGCCAATGGCTTAATAGCCAAGAGCCTCGACCAACATCTTAGGAGGCTATCGCTTGGCAGCTGGATCAAGGGCTTGATTCAGAAAGCTGTACTTCTGGACACGGCGCGTATTGTTAGGAGGTTCCTCTCTCAAGAGCCCTGACCACCGGTAGCTCGGACCCTGTTCCCAGTGCTGATGGGCTACTATTTTTATATTTTATATTAGTATATTTAAAAATGTAAATCAATATGTAACTATCTAAATAAAGGAAATAATAAGCTATCAACAACAGGAGTTACTCCTAAACAACTCCACCAGTCTTTAAAAACACTTGACTTACCAGCATACACTTATCAAAGTCTTCAGACAGCCGCAATCCTGAATACATGCAGAATTGTCAGAAAGTTTTTCCAAAATGAAAATGAATCTGTAGTCACCACCACAAATACACAACCTCACACACACACACGGTCTAACACACATAGAAACTGATCATCGCAAAATTCCATCATATCATCATCTCATCACATCACCTCTTTCCCGGGGTAGTACTTGGCTTCGGCCCGTACTTTTCGGCATAAATCCGGCAATAAAGCGTAAAAGTTTAAAAACAAATAATAGTAATAATAAATATCGCTGGACATTAACACGTAGCGCCATCTCGTGCCACACTAACTAAGGCTTGTGTCGTGGACACCAGATAGTTGATATACTACTTACATATATTTTGACTTTTTTTTTGTAAATACATACTTGGTATACCTACATATAAACCATCCATGACTCGGAAACAAATGTCCATGCTCATCACAAAAACATTTGCTCCTACCGGGATTCGAACCCAGGACCCAGAACGTAAGGCAGCCTCACTACCACTACGCCATTCGGGTCGTCAATCAATGAATTTTAAACTAGTATAAATAAACCATGTAATACCGTATTTAATTTTATATTAGAGCCACGTACACACGTCTCTCTAAAACCGTTACATTAATACGTAGTGTATTATAATAGTGATATTCAATCAAAAATAATTATTAACAAATATGGACTTTGGAGACGAAAAGAAAGTTTTCCAATTGTAGTGTACTATGTAGCGTACCGTTTCTATGTTGTTGACGGAGTTGGGGTTAGGGCATTTTGGCAAATGGCTGGTTTTTTTTTCAACTTGTTTAAAAATAAAAAATAAATTGACAAAAATCAAATGACTTCCAAAAACACAGTTAAAAATAACTTTACTTTCGGAAGTCGGTGACCGTTTTATTTGCGACCGACTTCCGAAAGAAAAGTTATTTTAAACTTTTTGTGTGTGTTTTGGAAGCCAGTTTTATTTGTTGCCAAAAGTTTTTTATTCCGACTAGGCGATTGGGCAACTATTGAGTACTTCAGTTATTATGTCTTGTGACTGGGATTATAGCTTCATTTTGTTGTTGTCTTTGTTACAAAATATCGTAATTGTTGTTATAATTATAAGCTTTGACGTAGTCATTCGATTTCGATCGAGATACATTTAGACATCTTTGACGTATTACGTTTATAACCTACATTAGTTACTAAACCAAGTGCTTTTAACTAAACAAAGTTTTTATACTTTTATTCATTTTTAAAATGACTGCCTCGTTCGTCCAGTGGCCGCAAGCGCGTTTGATGAGCATGAGGTCCTGGGTTTGATTCTCGGGTCAGGCAAATTTAGATACCAATAGGGATTTAATTATAATTGAGGAAATGTGAGTTTACCTTTAGGTAGGTACCTTTCTATCTTGGGGATGCGGGACTGTTCGAAAGAGATACCGCGGCCCCGGAATATAAAGGGCGAGGAAGGAACATTAATGAGTTTTAGTCAGTACAAGTCTGACACTCCCTCCCGATCCGCCCAGAGTGAGAGATTTTATTTGATGGAAATAGATTTTTAGAATAGATTTTTTTTTTCGTTTTTGGTTATTATTTGTTTTTGTTTTTGACTTTTTTTTTGACTATTTAACCTTACGACGATTACAGCTGGGACGCTGTTAAATAAATTTGAAGAGAAATAAAAACACACTAGCTAGACAATACAAACTTTACCCTAAAGCGACATCAGCCAACAACATAATGATACATAATGCTCTCGCGTACGTCTTACTGAATAGGACCGTAATTGCTGCGCCTGACCCCAAGATCTATGGCTCCGTTGCGATCTATAGATCATTGATCGATAATAAGGATAGTATGCGCCCGCGCCGCCGTCGTATGAAAGTAGAAAGGTAGTATCAAGTCTTGTATCGCGAAAATATGAGAGATTGAGTTATTTATTTGGTGTACCAACAGCAATGCATAGGGACTAAGAATGAATGTGAAACTATGAAAATAACTTATAAAAGCTGGTATCAAAATCAATCAAAATCAAAGCATTTATTTCAAGTAGGCCAGTTACAGGCGCTTTTGAATTGTCGAAACAAAGATGAAAATTAAATGTAGCTACAGTCCCAGTCACAAGACATAAAAACTGTGAAAGTACTGTAGTTGCCCATTCCCTAGCGTAGATCTCTATGGAGAAGAACGGGCAAGAAACTCCATGGACACTATTTTAAATCATATAGTTGTTACAAAATCTTGGTTACATCATTTATGTGACAACAATGTAGCAAGATGTGCACGATAAAAGTGTCCATAGTTAAAACTAACAAAAACAATTCAAAAATAAAATAATTAATTAAAAATAAAAACAAAAGCCGTGGCAACCAAGAGCTGACCAGTCCCAACCGACAGCGCCCGTTCACGAACATGACGCATGTATCAGCACCATTGAACTCAACCATTTTGAAGGGAACTAAATGACCCGTATGTATTATAGGTCTTAAGCAGCATTCACCATAGGACACCAACTATACAGGGTGTAAACCACCTCATCACGAAGCCGTCAACCAAGCATTCTGTACATCAAACTAAATACTTTACGCAAACATTATTGCTGGGAAACAACGTTTGATTGGGTTGAAAAATCATGTTTTGTGGTAAAACTCAATGTAACGCACTCAAAACATTGTGCTGAAAACCAGCGCTGTACTGTGGGTTCCCCATAGCACAGCATCATGCTGAGTGGTAACCTTTTTGTCGCACTCACGACGTGCAATTTTTTTCAATTTTTGTCCGTTTTGTCTTACAATAATTATTATAATGCTAATGTTGTTTTGTTATGTTTCGGTTTTAGTTTAAATGTTTGTGTCTGTATTGAAATGAAATGAAATGAAATGATTATTATATTAATGTGTTCTGTTTACTTTACTAATATTGTACCTATGCACGTCATGACTTTGCGACGATTAAATGTTTTTTCTTTCTTTCTTTCTTCTTTCAATAATACTCTGGCCAAACTGGTAATCATGCCCATAACCCCATGCTCAGCCTGCAGTAGTCTATCTATACTAATATTATAAAGCAGAAGAGTTTGTTTGTTTGTTTGGTTGGTTGAACGCGCTAATCTCAGGAACTACCCGGTCGAATTGAAAAAATATTTTTGCGTTGGATAGTCCATTTATCGAGGAAGGCTATAGGCTATATAACATCACGCTGTGACCATTAGGAGCGGAGCAGGAATGAAAAATGTTGCAAAAACGGGGATTTTTTTCCTTTCGTTTTTCTCTCTTATGTGACGTAGACGAAGTTGCGTGGGTCAGCTAGTCATCAATAAATCCAACATCAGTTCCCAATAAGATCGATCACGGATCAATGAGATCGTAGTTATAGCAAATGATCCATGGATCGTTATATGCGTGCGCGCAGTTTTTGTTGCGTGTTTTACAGTTTTGCTATAATGACATTGTCTTGTTTGAAATATTACTGGACTTAATCTGTGTTGAGCTTCTTTTGAAATTGGGATGAGCAGTATTCGCGTTTGTTTCGGGTTTTATTAATAAATAGCTCTTGGAGTCGACTTTCAGTCTAAGGGAATGCAGCTGATTACCAGTACTTTACATGGAGCGACTGCCTATCTGACCTCCACAACCCAGTTAGTACTGGGTAATACGATACCACTTGGTAATACTGGTTTGGCAGACTTTCAGGCCAATGACTACGAAGAACTACAAATGACAGCCGGGACCAACGGCTTAACGTGCTTTCTGAGGCACGGAGGAAACTCGGTATGTAAGGGTGGTCACCCATCCACAGACCAACCTAGGCAGGCGCGACTTAACCTGAAAATCGACCCGTGCGACTGTAATTACTTAGCCATGAGCTATTGCAAACATTAAGGCAACAATTTCTTCCTAACACAGATCCATACTATCTGTACAAATATTATAAAGCTGAAGTTGTGAGTTTATTTGGTTGAACGCGCTAATCTCAGAAACGACTGGTTCGAATTGTAAAATTCTTTTAGTATTGCATAGCCCATTTATCGAGGAGGCTATTGGCTATATAACATCATGCTACGACCAATAGGAGTGGAGCATAGATTAAAAATGTTGCAAAAAAACGGGGAAAATAGTAGTTTTTGGATTGCGAGCAACAATTACTATCTCAATAAAACTCACCACTAAACAACAAATTAAAAGAAAGTGAGAAAAGAACAATAAAACACAAAAAGAAACACATTTATAATTTATTTAAATATTATTCTAAAGCAAACATAATTACTCGCTTTGTTATAAAAGTAATTAGCAAGCACTCGCATGTAAAGAAAATGTAAGAATTTAGTTAGTTTTTAATATGGCCGACGAAATTTACATATGAATAGTAAAAAAAGGCGCTTAAAAAGAAGTTAGCACCTTTAAATCTTAATTAGTAGAGAAATAAACTCTCCATTGAGGAGCTCGTGGCAACAAAGATGGTCGCTGGCCACCCATCCACAGACCAACCTAGACAATCACTACATATACAACGTGTAACGAACCTAACTAACCTAACGTGGGGGTGCCCCAAGCCCGATTATGGGGGCAGAGATACTTCCTTATGTTCAGTTGACAATATTTCGAGAGTTTACA
Source organism: Xestia c-nigrum (assembly GCA_916618015.1). Taxonomy (NCBI): domain Eukaryota; kingdom Metazoa; phylum Arthropoda; class Insecta; order Lepidoptera; family Noctuidae; genus Xestia; species Xestia c-nigrum. Next base: position 10,041,599 of record OU745268.1, on the reverse strand, counting down.
ATATCGCTCGAGAGAAACACGTTATATTGTGATAAATGCGCAAAACCTCAGAAACCCCAAATGATTTTTAAATGCAATTGACCTAATTTTGAGAGAAATAGAAAACTTTTAAAGGTTTTATGTGCTGTTTTAGTTTATTGGCAATTAGATTTACTGGCAAGAACTATTATTATCCCGCGTATGAGAACATTTTCTATAAATTGGATGACAACCATTTGTGTTTGTTTGTTTACCTATTTTGGCGGGGTTGCCCACGTGATGGCTTTACCTATCAATAAATAGACAGGACAACATTTTTGATGCAATATTTTTTGAAAAATGTGACCTTTGTAAAAAAGAGGTTCAATTGATTCTGCTCGTGATTCTGATCAAACTATTTTCAGGGGTGGCGCATTTAACGTACACGTTACACGTTATACACTAGCGGTTTCACGCGGTTTCACCCACGTAGTTCCCATTCCCGTGGGAGTATGGGGATAAAATATATCCTATGTTACTCGCTGATAATGTAGCTATCCATTGCTGAAAGAATTTTTCAAATCGTTCCAATAGAGATGGATGTACTGTGTGAAGGATGATATGGCCAGCAAGGAGGTGTCTCATCAGACACCTCCTTGCTGGCCTCATCAGATGACGAGTAATAGAGGAATATGGAAGAAGAGGCTGTAGCTTGTATGAATGTAGATTGCTATAAGAGTAGAGAAAGTAAGTAGTTTAGCTCCCTTCAAAATGGTTGAGCTGAATGGTGCTGATCCATGCGTCATGTTCGTGAGGGCGCTGTCAGTTGTGACTGGTCATCTCTTAGTTGCCATGGCTTATTTGAATGAATTATTTTGTTTTTAGTATGGACACTTTTAACTTGCACATCTTGCTTCTCAACATGAATGATGTAACCTTGATTTTGTAACAATAATTTGATTTAAAAGAGTGTCCATGGAGTTTCTTGCCCGTTCTTATCCATAGAGATCTACGTTAGGGAATGGGCAGCTACAGTACTTTCAGTTTTTATGTCTTGTGACTGGGACTGTAGCTAATTTTAATTTTCATCTTTGTTTCGACAATTCAAAAGTGCCTGTTATTGGCCTACTTGAATAAATGCTTTGATTTTGAAAGACAAAGAAACGATGGATGTTCTGTGTGAAGGATGATATGTCTAGAAAGGAGGTGTCTTATGAGATGACGAGTTATAGAGAAGTATAGAAGAACAAGACATGTTGCGTCGAACATAAATAAATTGGTATAAGGGCAGGAGAATCATGTTAATTTCCAAGATAATTGAACCAGAATTGATCCGGAGATTACGAAACAAACCATTAATTCAAACAAATTATTTGTTTGTCACACTAAAAACACACAATACGGTTCCGAATTAAAATAGCTAATCGATAGTTTTTGCGACAACTTCTAACTCGAAAGGAACTATGGTATTGACCTTTTCCATTGTGTCAATAAAAGTCATTGTCAAGGACTTCACTCGATACGAAGGCTCGTGGCACAATAATAACAGCCGCGCGGTCCGATCAAGGTTAAGCAACTCTAGTCGAGGCCTGAGTGGATGGGCTTCCACCATTAATTGCTTAATGCTTCAAAATAGCCCGCAAAATTCAAATTTCTCACGTTTTTTGCAATTTGCAGGGCAGTGCTAAGTTGTATGTTGATAAACATATCGGTCGCGACTGTAAGACGTATTAAGTTACCGAATTATAATCATCAAAATCATCAATACAACTCTCCAAGTTCGTAAGAGTCGAAGAACGAATGTAAAAAGGGCGATCCTATTCTCATCAAAAGGACAAAAATAAACTAGAAAACACGAATATAACGGAAGCTCTCAATTCATCATTAATTTGATATTAATAAAATCACATTATTAACGAACGCTTTTCAAAAAACGAAAGCCGGTCCGAGCGTAACCGAAATCAGCCGAAGTGACACACGAACCATTCTTTTTTCAAACGCAGTGATTGATAGTCTCTCCGGCGCACATAGACAGTTATTTCGTAATTAACTTTTTTAACTATCTTATAATTTTTATTGACAGTAGCAATTTGTATAAAAAGGTTTTCGTACAGTAATGATGTACAGAAGAAATGGCCATAAAACGGATTTGTGGAAATTAATTATTTACTTTTTAAAATGGTGGATGGTATCTCGTTAGTCTAGTGATAGCAAGTGCGATTGTTAAACTTGAAGTGCTGGTTCCATTACTAAGTTGGTTAAATTATTATTAGGTGACCCATCGCGAGTTTCCTCCGTGCCTCTGAAAGCACGTTAAGCTGTTGGTCCCGGCTGCCATTTGTCATCTTTGACAGTCGTTTCAAGTAGTCAGTAGCTCAAAAAGTCTGACAACCAGTCTCACCAAGGGGTATCGTATTATCCAGTATTAACTGGGTTGTGGAGCTCAGATAGGCAGTCGCTCCATGTAAAGTACTGATATTCAGCTGCATCCGGTTAGACTGAAAGTCGACCTCAACATAGTTGGGAAAAGGCAGCAAATGATGACATAATCACAGGGTCATCACGAAGCCGTTAACCAAGCATCTGTACATCAAACTAAGTAATTTTACGTAAAAAATTGTCGTTTCCCAGATTTTGGAAACGACAATTTTCTTTGGGAGAAAAAATCGTGTTTTGTGGTGGAACTCAATGTAACGTACTCAAAACATTGTGCTGATGGATAGATTGAATAGAACGGGGGTCGTGGTGTTGTTTAAAGTAAAAATCTTACAAAAAAAAATTAAAAAAAAACTTGTCAAAGATTTGCAACTTTGATCCTAATATCTCCGTAACTAGGAGGTTCCCAGGTGTAGAACAAAAAAAATGATACAAGAGAACAGGTACCTACCTTTCGGCTTACACCCATTAAGTCCAGTGGCGAGTTAAGTTCTGCAAAACTATCTAAGTCTAGAGAGACCGTTAGGGGAATCAACAGCGAGTTAGGTATGTACTATGTAAGAATATAACAGTTGAATCTGGTAATTGTAACTGTTACACGCTTTGCCTACATTTTAACTAGGAGTTTATAACTCCTGGTCATTTAACTATTACAGTTAAGGAACTTTCACTTTCGACACTTACTTTAGTTTTATACTTTGTTTATCATAAAGTTAATTCGTTAAAATATAATATTAAATTGGGATGTCACTTTGGGTCCTTTTTTTTTTAGGATGGGAAATCATCAAATGACTTCTCCCACTCTGGGCGGAGCGGGAGGGAGTGTCAGACTCTTACTGACTAAAACCCATCCATGTTCCTTCCTCGCCCTTTATGTTCCGGGGCCGCGGTATCTCTTTCGAACAGGCCCGCAACCCCGGTCACTTTGGATCCTAAGTTTCACTTTAAGGTCTAATAAAAGGTAGAGTGCATTCGATTTTTCAGTTAGTTATCTAACTAAACTAATAAAAGAGAAATTTGACAGTTGAAAAGTGTAACAAAATAAACTATTTTTACAAAAAAAAAAAACACTTCCTTGGTCACTTCTTCTGTGATTAGTACCTAGCATGGTGTCAGAGGTTTTAAGCCGCCGATGGGGCTCTGTCTTGACTTAACATGCCGTCGAGAAATATCTCTCAGGCATGCTGGTTTCCTCACGATGTTTTCCTTCAAGGATGCAATAATAATAATTATAATTATGTACAATACGCATATGAATCCGAAACATAAGAAGGGCGTGGTTGTGTTCTGAGGCCCTGGGCTACTCTCTAACGCTTCGCCCGTATATTCGGATCCATCCATCTCTCTCACTCGCACTCATCTACAGACGTGCGCGATAGAGACGGATAGATCCGAATAAGCGGACGAAGCGTGGGGGAGTAGGGCCTCTGACTCGAGACTTTTGACTTGGTAGTGCAACTGTCACATCACTAGGGTATCACTGCTTAAAAAAAACACTAAAAAGTGTAAAAGAACTTTGCTTTAAATAAAAAAATATGGTATGTTACACTAATTCTTGTTGAGAATATATTTTCTTCCAAGTATGGAAGACCTATTGTTAGGCCTACGCTGTTCTCCCATACTAAATAACTAATGCTGAAACATAATATTATTGTAACACCAAATGATTTGCAAAGAGTAACCATGGAGTTTCTTGCCGGTTCTTCTCCATGGAATCGACCAACGCGAACCGTGCACCTTTTTCGACGTTTTATAAGTGCCCATCCAGGCCTATGTGAAATAAAATATTTTGATTTTGACGTCCTGAACATGCATGGACAGGCTGCATTTACCCTAATCAAGTGGTTAAGAGAAAATATTAAGTTTTGGAACAAATACTAGTTACTAGGTACCACTTCTACTGCTTCATGAAGAAATTCATCACCATATCCAATCTCATCTATTTCAAAATGGTTTCTAAATGCGAGTACTTATGAACGGTTTAAAAGTATGTCTTGCTGTTTGGTCCTCGTTAGAAAAATAAGGCTATTCTAAATTTAAATGCAGCTTTAGGGACTCTTTAGACATTTCAGCAAGTGGGTCATATCCTGACCCACCCCCGTATTCACAACGCTTCGATTCGCTTCCGATTCGGGAAGTCGTAAGTCTATCTCGGTCGTTTTCGTAATGCCAGAAGAGGACAGATATACGAGTTGTCGAATCGGAAACGAGTCGAACGTTTGTGAATACGGGGTCTGGAGCATTCATTGAGTTTCAGAAGAACTATAATCCAATATTTTGTCGTTTCATTCACAAACGCTTGAATTGAATTTCAATTCGACAAGTCGTATGTCTATCCTTTTTTGCCATAGCGAAAATGAGCGAGATAGACATACGAGTTCCAGAATCGAAGCGTTGTGAATATGGGGGTCAATTTTGTTTTCCGCGGCCCAGAAACCACCTGCCTAGCCGTTTCTTAACTTCATCATCTGCCTTGCTTTCTCCCAACTATATTGGGGGTGGGCTTCCAGTCAAAAAATCATCAAAATCAAAGCATTTAATTCAAGTAGGCCAGGTACAGGCGCTTTTGAATTGTCGAAACAAAGATGAAAGTTAAATGTAGCTACAGTCCCAGTCACAAGAAATAAAAACTGTGAAAGTACTGTTGCCCATTCCCTAGCGTAGATCTCTATGGAGAAGAACGGGCAAGAAACTCCAGACTAACGGGAAGCAGCTGAATACCAGTATTTTACACGGTTAGACTGCCTATCTGACCTCCACAACCCGGTTGTTAACACTATACTCCTTGGGAAGACTGAAGAGACAAAAAACAACACCGTTTCGTATCGAATCTTTTCCTATCTTTCTCAAAATGGTTTCTAAATGAGAGTGGTCTCTAACACCGAATGTGAGCTGTTTGAAAGTATGTCTAAGTCAAAAGCTCGGTGTTCGGTCCCCGTTAGAAAATGATGAGTGCTCGCGACTCGCCGATTTCACACTGCTGTATTAGACGCTTAGCTTTTTAGGGGCCCGTAGGCAGGTGGGGAAGCCGTTGTGTTAGCGTGGAGGCTTGTTTAACGGTATCGTGAAGAAACTTGTTTTTAATCAGGTTTTCACAAAATAAGAAAGGAAATTACGTTTATTTAAGCTCTTAAAACGGTTAAGGAAAACCTCGTGAAAAAACCGGCATGTCCTAGACTAAAAAAGTCGTAGACATGTGCCAAACCACACTGGCCATGCGTGGTGGATTATAGCCCGGGCCTTTCCCTCTTATAGAGAGGAGGCCCAGCAGAGGGAACAGTATAGGTCGATTATGCTGTTATGCTATACTTTTGTTTAGCACAGAATAAAAAAGCGTTCAGCAACATAGTTATACACTTCTCTCTTTAAATTATCGTCATGATCAAGAATACGGGAAATGTCCCCTTTTTAATGCAGTAGTTGGACTAAGAAGCTTTATTTTCAATGAACTGACATACTTAATTACCTATCTTTCAGAATAAATGATATTTTTGATACCATAATTGTGAAACATCGTCAGTCAAGTTCGATCTCAATATGGAATCTCCTTTTAAATAAAAGCTACATCCGTCTTAAATGCTATTTATAATAGACAAGTTTTTCTTACTATACTCAAAGATGTTAAAGTATAAAACACATGAGGTATGAATATGTTTTTTCTTCTTCCTAAAAAACATACAGAACCCAACAAAATCTAAGTCGAACGCTTTACAATTTTAGCAAGCGCACCAACAGTATTGTACACGCAGTAACACTCGCGCTCTCCCGCGCATCGCGCGTATCATGCGCCGCCATCTTGAATTAACTGTCAAATTGACATGACACCTCTCGGCAAAGGAACAACGATGTGATTCCTATACGTACCTGAAATATTTTTAAATTAAGAATTTTTGTGCAATACCCCACTTTAGTGGACAGTCTGAATATAAGTGCAATATTTTTTTATTAGTTTTAAATTTAGTGTTGAGTTTTTTTATATGTAATTTAGTTTTAGTTTTTTTTTTTTACTTTTAATGCTGTTATAATGGATGTTTACGAATATCAGGTGAGTTTTTTAGTTTTAGTTTTTTTTGTTAGTTTAGTTCCGGGTTGATTAAAAATATATTGTTGTAATGAGATTTATAATGGTTTGCACTTGTAACAGTTTCTAAGCCTTGAGTAGGCTCGTTAGTCAAGTGGTCGCAAGCGTGACTGTTGAGCCTGAGGTATTGAGTTCGATTCCCGGATGGGGCAAAGTGACATTAGATTTTTCGTCAGAAATTTCTCAATAGCAGCCACAGAGTCTGAATTTGCGCCCGGTTGATGGGAATAGGCCCGCCCTATTACATGGAACTTAAACATAACTGGCGAAATAAATAAATATCGCTGGACATTAACACACAGCGCCATCTAGTGCCACACTAAGCAAGGCTTGTGTCGTGGACACCAGATAGTTGATATACTACATATATACTTTTTTGTTTGTAAATACATACTCATTATACATATAAACATCCATGATTCGGAAACAAATGTCCATGGTCATCACACAACATTTGCTCCTACCGGGATTTGAACCCAGGACCCTAAGAACGTAAGGCAGCCTCACTACCACTACACCATTCGAGTCGTCAATATGTGAGTGTACTTTTATCTAGATACATCTCTGACTAACTCTTCAAGGATTATAAGTAGGGATGCCTCGATACGCCTTTTTGCCGATACCATACCGATATCGATACCGGTACTGTTATAAAAATATCGGCGATACCGATACCGATACGCTTATTGAATTCAAAAAGGAAGTTAGAATAAATAAAACACAATTAATGAATAGTTTTAGTAATCAAAATTAACGTAAAGATTTTTATTTAAAAAACTAACAGTACCTATTCTTAAGTTTTGCTGGCAAAGGCGTTTTCGCAAGTCTGTTTGAATAAGATCTGCGGTGGAAAATAGTCTCTCAGATGCGACAGAACTCATTTGGAAAATAAAGTACTTCTGCGCCATTTTTTTCAAGTTTGGGTGTAAGACGTCATTTTTAAAGCGCGATTTTGAAAAGTATCGTTGAATCTGCCATAAAAATATCGCCGATACCGATATATCGGCAAACCCGAAGTATCGCCGATATATCGGTATCGGTATCGGATGCATCCCTAATTATAAGCTTGATGTTATATTATTTTACCTTTGTGGGATCACAGTTTATATGAAAAAAAAAAACAAAAGATTCTTTGTACCAACAAAAAAAAAACCGTAATTGTGTCCGTTTTTGTCAACAAAATTGAAATTAGCGACGTAACATGGCGTATCATTTGTAAAATTACAGTGTATTGCACGGGACTCGAACCCGGTACCTTGACATGACCGTGGCTAAATTACTAGGTGTTATTGTTTTCGAGTATTTTGGTAAAATTATGGGAACTATACTTCCGGTATCAATTTCATCCCACATAATATAAATACGAGTGAGGATGGATATATGGATCTTTGCTCTCTTTCACGCAAAAACTACTGAACGTATTTGGATGAAATTTGGCACACAGATAGTTTATAACCTGGATTAACACATAGGATATTTTTTATCCCGGTAGTACAATGCCGTGGGACATTATCGAAGTAAACGCGGGCGATGACGCGGGCATTAACTAGTCCCTTATCATTGAGTGGTGGATAATAAATAAATAAATATCGCTGGACATTAACACACAGCACCATCTAGTGCCACACTAAGCAAGGCTTGTAGCGTGGACACTTAGTTGATAATTATACTACATATATACTTTTTTGTTTGTAAATAATATACTTATTATACGTATAAACATCCATGATTCGGAAACAAATGTCCATGCTTATCACACAAATATTTGCTCCTACCGGGATTCGAACCCAGGACCCTAAGAACGTAAGGCAGTCTCACTAATACTAAACCATTTGAGTCGTCAAAATAATCCACCACGCGGGCCCAGTGCGGGTCGGTAGATGTCACATGTCTTCGAATGTTTGGTTCTAAGACATGGCCGGTTTCCTTACAATATTTTCTTTCGCTGTCTTGAAAGCAGTATTGTTATCAATGAATTAAATTACGCGAACCAAAGGCTGCTAAAGTTCGAACCCGATCTACAATTTGTAAGCCACTTCTGCTCTCAATCTATACTAATATTATAAAGCAGAAGAGTTTGTTTGTTTGGTTGAACGCGCTAATCTCAGGAACTACCGACTCGATTTGAAAAATTATTTTTGTGTTGGATAGTCCATTTATCGAGGATGGATATAGGCTATATAACATCACGCTATGACCAATAGGAGCGGAGCAGCAATGAAAAATGTTGCAAAAACGGGGATTTTTTCTCTCTTATGTGACGCAGACGAAGTTGCGTGGGCCAGCTAGTTCATTATTATTCTCTTGCCCTTATCTCAATTCATTTGTGCTTAATGCAACATGTCTTCATCTTCCATACTCCTGTATTACTCGTCATCTCAACAGACACCTCCTTTCTATACATATCTTCTTTCACACAGTACATCCATCGTTTCTTTGCTCTTTCTCTACTCTTATAACCATAAACTATTGCTCTTAATTAAGGACGCTGTTACTTTTTTCCACGAATATTAGTGTTTTTCAGGTACCATTTTAATGTACAAGCTGTCACAAATGTGAAAATTTCATGGTCTTAATTTAAAGATAATATATTAATCTCCAGATAATTATCAGAAAAAATCTATGACGTCATACAAAATTTTCGCACAAATACGTTTTTCCCATCACAAGAATCGCAGAAAATTTAAAAAAAGGGGTCAGAATAGGTACCAATTTAGGTCATTTTAAAGCATATTTTATCTTAATAATTAATAAGAAATTGCGGTAAATATAGTCCTTTACAGGAAATCCATTTTTTTATGTATTAAAATCGCAACATTTTCCAATTACTAGCCAAAGTATAAACATTTGGCGAATTCTTCATACATTTTGCGCCTCGCGGTTCGTCAATCTGCGCTGAGACGCGCTCCTCAACGGACGGGTGTATCGCTCTGTCGCAAAAAATAAATACGATTTTATTACTAAAAATTATTGAAGTGTGCATGCGTGTGAGTAGGTACCCCCGGTTGTATAGCGTATTCGGAATGAGTTGAAACTTTTTCCAACGACATTAAAGTAAGTACTTACGAGTTCCTACTTTTATTATTAAAGTGTGGTTTAGAAAATATGTTGGGTAAGATCGGGATTTGTGAAATGGATGGGTGGTGTTAAGCAACTCTTAGTAAGGTTAGGGTTTGGATGGGTAAGGCCAAGCTGTTCACGGTGAGGTTCGGAAGTGGATGGGGAGGAGAGTTATGATTTTACTGATAAACATAAGCGTAACCTTCACGACTATAATCCTTAGAGGGGTAAGCAGACATGTTCATCGTACGCCAGATTTCACAATTGGTCGTATTAGTTATTATGAGTTCAAAACGATCCGTTTGCCAAGTTCTGGGGACGAAATCTTCACGAATATAATCCTTAGAGGGGTAAGCACACATGTTCTTCGCACGCCAGATTACACAATTGCTCGCAATAGTTATTACGAGTTGAAAACGATCTGTTTGCTAAGTCTTGGAGACGAAATCTTCACGACTGTAATCCTCAGAGGTGTATGCAGACATGTTCATCGTACGCCGGATTTCACAATTGGTCGCATTAGTTATAATGAGCTGAAAACGATCTATTATCTAGTGTTACAACGGACCTACTAGAACATTCGAGAAAGCAAGTGATTGCAGTGTGTTTACGTTAGAAGTTCGAGAGCATTCTATTATCATTAGTTGTAAAGTTAGGTAGGTAGAAACTCGCGACCTATTTATAAAAAGACATTGTAATTTCAACCGTACGCCTAGGGCATACGGTTCATATTGGTTTGTACAAGTAGCTAGTAATAATAATTGTATTGTTTGTTTGTATGTATAATAAGTATGTATTTACAAACAAAAAAGTATATATGTAGTATATCAACTATCTGGTGTCCACGACACAAGTGTTTAATGTCCAGCGATACTTAATTACTTACTTACTTACTTACTTACCTACCTATAGTAGGTAGGTAATCTTTTGTTAGTGTTTTTTATGACCCTCTAGAATATTCGTGATTGTTCTGGTGTGTCTGTTGGCGAGTATAAATACATCACTCAGACCCGCGACCGTCAGTCTTGTTTTAACTACACAACGAAGCGAATCAAAATGAACTTGAAGAGCGATATCTAAGCGAATAGTGAACAGTAGTGTATTGTAGTGTACTTGTGATTAAGTTTAAATTGTTTGATGATTAATAAAGTTATTGTGTTGTTTCATCGGTAGTAATTAATTTATCTCATACCCAGCTCGTAACACTAGGATTATATTATATATTATATAGGATAGGATTGGAAAGGTTTCAATTAAATGTTCCATATAATTAATAACAAAATGTTCAATTCGTCTTTAGGGTTCCGTTGCCAAATGGCAAAAAACGGAACCCTTACAGATACGTCATGTCTGACTGTCTGTCTGTCTGTCTATCCGTATGTCACAGCCACTTTTTTCCGCAACTATAAGAACTATGCTGTTGAAACTTGGTACGTAGATATATTCTGTGAACCGCATTAAGATTTATACACAAAAACATAAAAAAAAAATACTTTTTTTTTTTCTAAACTGAACAGTTTGCGCGAGAGACACTTCCAAAGTGGTAAAATGTGTGCCCCCCCCCCCCCCCCTTTTAATTCTTGTGACCGGGAGGTTAACACTGAGATGATGATTTTCTTTACGGTAGTCGGTGTCGGTACTTTTGTTTTTGTTTTTGAACACGGGGCAGGTTTTTTTATGTTGGTACCATATTAGGTGTACATATTCTGTTACCCTTAAGAGCCCTCTTACAGTCCACTAGCGCCGCCAATCGAAAAAATGTCATAACTCGTAAATAGAATCAAAAATACAAAATATGTTCTATTATTACTGTGGAAAAGGCAATAACGTAATTTTATAACACCTTATCAACACTTGAAATATAGCTGTTTAGCTAAATCGTGCATTCAAAACATAAACGGCCGTTTTTGTTACAAATGCACGATTTAGCTAAACAGCTATATTTCAAGTGGTGACAATGTGTTATAAAATTACGTTATTGCCTTTTCTACAGTAATAATAGACCACATTTTGTATTTTTGATTCTATTTACGAGTTATGACATTTTTTCGATTGGCGGCGCTAGTGGACTGTAAAACGCCCCTTAACAGGCGTGATTTTATGTTATGAAAATCGCGAAGAAAAAGATACTATTGATAGGGCCAAGCACCTTCTTTTTTTGCAGTTGGTTGAAAATACTAACCTATTATCACGACAACGGTACTAAGTAATAGTAACCAAACGCATTTTCAAAGGTCCAAGTATTCTTCCGGAGTTAATTTCAATAACATTACAAAATAAAACCAAGGAGCTAAATTATTTAGGTGAAGTATAAAATCGAGCGCTCGGAGTTGTTGAATGTGTGCGTAGTGCGTACGCGTGATGTTGCTGTGTGCGGCATTGAATACCTAAATTTGAGTTCAACGAAAACGTTGCAGCGTCCTTAAGAAGAAATTATGTTGTGTCTGTTAAGCTTGTCTAAACCACAGATTAAAAAGCTGCTAAGAACTTACAATGTAAAATACAATTAGAAATCGATAAAGACACTCGTTTAAATCGTAATTAATTTGATTGACACTACGTACTCAAAGTAAGTATGAACTTCTTCAAAGCTTTTATAATTATTTTTCTAATAACTTTCTTGAGTCGGTGACATACAATACAATTAAAGATGCAATCATAGATTTTTCATTTGACAGTTTCGATTTTATTGAAAAAGAAAACTAGGCTATGGTAATAAGCGGTACAGCTTAGGGGTTCATCTTTTACCCACGTGAGGTTTTTATGCCCCCCTTTAACCCTTTTTTTTGCTTGCCAGAATTGACAAAGAACTTCCCCATTCTTTTCTCGATGTTGCGCCTCTTTCCGCCAATTAACGAGAAAGCCATCAAAGACGTCCCGCGCCATCTTCTCCTCGGCCGCGACCCCGTCTAGCTCTCTCAGGGCTCCAGTCTACACAGCTTTGCCAACAGACATGCCCTGTCCAGTCCATTTTAGTTTTGCATTTTACAGCAATTTGAGATCTGGAGCTCAATGTGATGTTCCTTATTCAATCGATTTAAATAAACCCTGCTAAATAAAAATTCTTTGTGCTATTCTGTTTTCAAACAAAGAAAAAAAACGAGCCTATATGTCTATAGGCTCGTTTTTTTTTCTATTTATTTATCTAGACCATCTAAGTATTTCCACTTCGAATTCAAATCATAAAACTTCTTATTCCAAATAACCTTGTCTCAAGGTGTCACAAGATTACATACGGCCAGTATCATAGCTGTGTAATTTGCGGCACGCGAGTCTGTACGCCGCCTAATTGTAGACACGTGTCTCTATGGTTCGACGTCAAGTCTATGGTCTGTACTTGTGTGCCTTTTTGAAGGACGCAACGTGATTCCTTTTTTGAAATTAGTGGAAAATGTCGTTAGGAAACTTGGAGTATGAATGTGGATGATGGCTATAACAGTAGAGGAAGACCAAAGAAACGATGTATGGACCGTGTGAAGGATGATATGTCTAGAAAGGAGGTGTCTGATGAGATGACGAATAATAGAGAAGAATGGAAGAAAAAGACATGTTACGCTGACCACAAATAAATTGAGATTAAAGGCAAGAGAATGATGACGCTGGGGGTTAAAGACACGTGTCTCTATAGTTTGACGTTAGGTCTATGGTCTGTACTTAATTTATTCCGTTTCAAACAAACCGTTTCCGTTTTCCGTTTTAAAAAATCGACAAAAAAGAGGCATTAAAAGTCTTAGAAAAAGGCTGAAATGTCTTTTAAGCCCATTACTCTTGATAATGTGTTTCAAATCGAATTAAAACCAGATCAGAACAATGTTTGGTGTCAGAAACAAGAATAAAATGTCTGTTTAGAAGTTACTGACAGCGTCACATATATAACATCACGGCTGTAATCCCGGAAGGGTTAGACAGAGGTGTACCTAATAGTAGACCCACATTTCGACAGTTATGTTTAAGTCGCATGTAATAAGCCAGCTTATTGCAATCAACCGGGCAGAATCCAGACTCAATGGCTGCTACTAAGAAATTCCTGATGGAAAAACCCAATAACACTTTGCCCGAACCGGGAATCTAACCCAGGACTTCAGGCCCAGCAGTCGCGCTTGAGACCACTAGACCAATGTATACTGTCTCACACTCATAAAAACTATGCCTGAACGAAAACACTAACAGAATCTAGAAATAAAACTCATCTAGTTCTATAAAACAGTTCATTTCAAAGTGAACTCTAAACACAAACAGTTAAGTCACCAGACTACAGTTAAACACATTTTCTACGACTTAACTCATAATACTAGAAAGTATAAATAACAGTTTCAAACTTGTCTATGGCTCTATGTCAAGTGTTTATGGTTTGTTCAAAACGAGAGCACTTTTTTTTTTCTAATATTCGAAATTCATTTTGACAGTTCTTTTTTTAATTTGAACGTTAGAGTTTCGCTCATGGCTAAATAATTACAGTTGCTCGGATTAATCTTCAGGGTCTGCCGCCCTTAGCTAGGTTGGTTCGCAGATTGGTGAACACTCATTTCATGCCGAGTTTCTTTTGTTAGTTACTATAGAAACGAATTACTATACAATATGGAAGTTTTGTTTCTATAAATGTCTGGAATTAACTTCTAAGTTGTTGTTTTAAACAAAGTAGCTTGCTGCGACAGTAGCCACCGTAAGCATCAACTGCGTAGTAGGTGCTCTTGCCTATATATTATAACTGTGGTCTGCCCTGTGTTGGAGCCCTACGGCTTGTAAGACTCAGTATAAAAGCTTAATTTAAATTATTTGCAAAACCCCAAAAAAAAAAACACAAGTAAGTATAGTAGGTAGCCTTAATTTTTGTGAAACTTAAATAAAGTACGTTGGTACTCACTAAGCCTCTAACCTAAAACCGTAACAAACGGAAATAATAAAAAAAACCGTATCCCGTAAGATTCTCGGTGAAAAGCGTCGGTTAATATTTACTAAGCTCTTGTCAAAGCATTGCAAACGAATAATTTTGCCCGTCATGTGTTTGCTCTATGGCACGCGAGCAAATGAGACCGGTAGCTTGATTAAACATTCTTTATTTGAATTCAAGTTTTGAATTCGAAAATGTTATAGTTTCTACTGTTTTTGTTTTTGTGTTGGTATTATTGATTTACGCTAAATGCTGGTTTTTTGATTGATGATTTATATTTTGTTTTAAGGACCTCCACCTCGCGAACATCTTGAACGTAACTGGTCGGATACCCGTTAATGCGACCAAACTTTCTTCTTGATCGAAGCTTCTGCGGCCAAAACTCGTGGTAGTGACCGCGTAGTGCTCCAAGATACCTTAGTCGCTTTTTTAAGATCTAACATCATTCTTGAAATTAATGGGCCCTCTAGGGTTTAAAACATGTTTAAACATCATTAGACGCAAAGACAGCTAGCAAGACTGACGGTTATATTGTGATACATCTGGATAACATAGATAAAACCAAAAAACTAAGTCCAAAAGTCGGACTTTGCGTCACAAACGAATGTGCGGACAGCTAAGTATTCACCGTTCATAGACAAGTATTTTTTGTAATAAACCTCTTTTTTGTTAATTAAGGAAAATGTCTGTGGCTATTTGCGATATGATGTACTTTAGAGACTGATCACTGACCGGACGTTGTAGGTAACATAAAGTTCATGGCAAGTTTTGTACAAAAGATAAATTAATGTAGTGCTGAAGATGTAATTAGGGAAGTCATTCGGATGGAAAATTGGAATTGATTGGGAGGAGCTCGTGGCTAAATGTTCAAGTTAAACCGCGCTTGCCTAGGTTGGTCAGTGGATGGGTGACCACCCATCACATAGATACCGAGCTTCCTCCGTGTCTCGGATAACATAACAGGTTTCGACAGTCGAAAGTTAACAACGTTTTACCAAGGGGTATCGTATTACCCAGTACTAACTGGGTTGTGGAGGTCAGATAGATTCCAAAACTATTTAATTGTTTGTTTCGGGTCAAAATTGCACCGCATTTTTTGTCACATATTATTTGTTTCATTGGCGAACACGTATGTGTAATAATTGTGTATGTGGCGTTCAAAAAGTTAACTCAAAAATAGCTTTCACAAAGATTTCATCACTATAATCAGACCACCAACTTAGCCCTAAGCCAATAAAATCACAAGAAATCACGAGATTCCGTTAAAAATCAAGTTTTTCATCGTTAAAACACACAACCGGCCGTTATTTCTCATGTTGGCAGTAACAATATTGACATCGAAAGTCGCCATGTTTGTTCTGAGATTTCGCGCCAACTGAACGAGTTTACCTAGTCTATGGTATTTTTTTTTCTTGTTTAAACATCTGTCATACGTGTTTTGGATTGTCAGATTTGTAGTAACTTTTTCGTCTTTTGCCACTTTTAGTCCTTTTATTTTATCAGCAAAAACGTAAACGTGTGATTTATATAAAAAAAAGATTTATTTTTATTTAATGTAACTTGTTTAATATTACCGTTACTGCCTAATGATATAATAACCAATTAAATAGAAGCTAGATTAAATCTAAAACATGATTTCAGAAAAAATACTGTAAAAAATATGAAAGTTGATATTTCATACATGAGATTTCGAAAGTAGGTGGGTTTTTATCATGTCTAACCTTAATCATTAATTGATTCCTTGCTTGCGTCAAAGTTGCACCTTCCAGTAGTTTTCAACTTAAGAATAATAAAAAAAAAAAATTTGATTAAGATACAGGTGTGTTACCGGGGTCTAAATAAAATGGCGACTTTAGCAGAATCATAATAGAATTATAATATGAAAATTCATAATAAATAAATAAAATAAATATCGCTGGACATTAACACACAGCACCACCTAGTGCCACACTAAGCAAAGCTTGTGTCCTGGACACTAGATAGTTGATATACTACTATATATATATATATATATTTTTTTTTTTGTTTGTATATACATACTTATTATACTTACATATAAACGTCTCCATGACTCGGAAACAAATGTTCATGCTCATCACACAAACATTTGCTCCTACCGGGATTCGAACCCAGGACCCTAACTCCTAAGTACGTAAGGCAGCGTCACTACCACTACGCCGCGCGCCGCTATAATATTACCTGTGTTTGCGACTATTTAAAAAATTGTAACGCTATTCATATTATGTAACTATTATGATTCTGCTAAAGCGGCCATTTTAGATACCCAGTTGTTAAAATTGGTGATACTAGGCACAAACCTTATTTTGCCTTTTTAAAGTAAGCAAATACCTATAATTTTACATTATTCGTATTTGAATGAAATAAGAATAAATTGATTATTAAACCATACACGCACAGTCATATCAACAACAGTTACAATTTCTCAATCTGAACCCATTCCTTAATGGGTATAACAATAACAAGTTTAATTTTGACAAAATTAAATAATAGGGGTTCCCAAAGAGATTAAATAATTTAATGTCTTTGGGGGTTCCCAAACTAGGCTGTCAATCATTTCTCCTGGCGGCGAGTAGCGGAACTATTTTACGTGACACTCGACGACATAACTTTGTAGCGGCGCGACGCTCCGTTTTTTTTCCGTTTCTAATTAAAAACATATAAGCATAGTGTTTAAATAAATTACACTAGTTTTTTGTGCTCTACATAAATCGATCGTGTCATAACTTGATAAATGTTTTCAACTTTCAAGTAGGTTTTTTTTTTAACTTCTTTTCGTAAGCTCAAAAACTAAGCGACATCGACTTGGTTATGTGGATTCCAACGTACACACCTGCAAAGCTACCGGTATTGCAGTCAAGATTTGTTGTACAACGACACAACAATCTATACATCTTCAGTGGAACAGACAGACAGGCAGACAGACAAAAAAAAAACAGTGTTTTTGTTATATTTATGTGCCATATTTTCATATGCTTCCTCTCATTGAGAGGAGGCCGTGTCCCAGCAGTAGGAACATTATAGGCTGATTATGATGATGATAATTTTCATATGCATTCAGTAAGTCTTTGGAAAACCAAGGAAATGATGGACGGTCTGTGTGAAGGTTGATATGTCTAGAAAGGAGTTGTCTGATGAGATGACGAGTAATAGAGGAGTATGGAAGAACAAGATATGATGCGCCGAGCACAAATTAATCGTGATAAGACAAGAGAATGATGATGATGATGTTTATGATGATGGTGATGATGATGATGATGATGCATTCAGTAATAAGCTGTTAGTTTGACATTACAAACTGACACATTAATGTTATTTATTTGTATAGCTGGCACGGATAACTGCTTGCGCGATGCAGGATTTTAGTTTTTTGTTCTTATGTTTGAAGATAGATGTCGCTACTTACTTCTCTTCTTAGCGAGTGTATGGCAATTTAAACTGTTGGCTGGCTTAGAACTGGGCACTAGTTTGGCCTTTCGGTAGCTCTACTAGGACCCTGTAACTCCAAACACACCGTTAAATTCATTATCTGGGACTTCATCGAGATTCAGTGTCTTGGCGCTTGCCTGATGGTCGCCACTGTTGATTCTGGCGCACAGTAGTTACAGTGGTTTAGGAATCGGGTTGTGTGAAACCTTCGCCACTGCTGTTTACTAAGAAGGGTTTTTTTTTCTAACCTGTTGATTTTTTTGTCCACAGTCGCTGATGCGCTCCATGTCGGTGGAGCAACGCTGGCAGGACCTGGCCTCCCTGCTGACTATCCCCCCGCCCCCGCCCCCGGACCAGTACCAGCATTACCACCACCACCATCACCACCAGCACCCACACCCGCATCCGCATCCGCATCCGCATAATATTACGTGAGTATTTAATTTTTATTAAATTAATAAATAAATAATAAAATTAATAACGGTGGCTTGGACCCTGCTCCCGACACCGGCGGCGGACAATTTTTTTAATGTATTCTTTAATAGAAAATATGTAAAACGATAAAAGGAAAAATAAATAAATGAGTATCGCTGGACATTAATAAATAAACATTGAGTTACTCACAGCGCCATCTAGTGCCACACTAAACAACGAGGCTTGTGTCGTGGACACCACATAGTTCACACACACCACGTAGTTAGTAGTTCATATATTGTACTACATAGATACTTTTTGTTTGTAAATAAATAAAAGCTTTTTATAATTATTATATTATTGTTCTGGATTATACCTAGGCACCTTCTAGTTATGGAAATATTGGGGGTCAAAGTTCAAATGTTTTCTATTTTTTTTCATTCCAGTTTTTATTTGGACCTTTTCTTTAAATACATAATCGACCCTCGTAATATTCAATACATCAGTACAATGTGTGTTTTGAGTGCATATAATTGAGTACCATCAACACGTGTTTATTCACCCCCAAAAACAGTCATATTATTTATTTATTTGATTTATTAAAACTTCATGCACAATTAAAACTGTACAAAGGCGAACTTACCGCCTTAGGCATTATCTACCAGTCTACCTTAGGGTGATGCGGAGATAATACACAGTAAGTGCAATAAGAAATTAAGAAATTATTTATAATTAAAATATATAAGAATAAATAAATACAAAATATATAAAGTTAAGAGAGACGAACAAAAATAAATTCCACACAAACTTAGTTTTAAGACGAATCTGCCTGCTTCTTGTGAATTTGCTCTCTATTATCTAATGTTACGTTATCTTAATATAATAACCATATTTCCAACATAGAGCAGGCGCATTACTTTGTGAAATTTATTTCATCACCACTGGTCTCAAAACTGTGAAGGGAAAGGAAAACGGTATGTCCTAGAACCAACAAAATCGAAGACATGTGACATCTACCAACCCGCACTGGGCCTGTGTGGCGGATTAGCCCATTCCCTCTCATAGAGAGGAGGCCGTGTCCGCTGTGGGAAATGTTCCCACAGCGGACACGGCCTCCTCTCTGATGATGAAATGGAACATGCTGATGATGATGATGATTTTCAACATTGAAATTAAACTCAATATACTTGTAGGTAATAGGTATATCTGTGCACAATAGAACAACGAGTCTCATGGCGTCTGTTTCGCACTTCGCCGTTTTGCTGTTTTTTTGTTTTTTAAATGCTGGTTAAAGCGCTTTATCGGCAGAGAAGTGGTAAGGACTAAGGTAATGAGAAGTTTTCTTTAAAAAAAAATTGTTCCGAAGAACTCGGGTAGATGGCGTTGAACTGGCTACGTTAACGTAACCATTACATCAACATCAACATACCGAGATCAGCGCCATCTATCCAGCGACTAGGGAAGAGTGGAAAAAGAAAATCCTTCATAGTGGTAGTTATAGGTCTCAAGTTCAAACCCTAGACACGCAACTCTGATATTTCGAATTCATGTGCGTATTGTATAATTATCACTTGCTTCGGTGAAGGAAAACATCGTGAGGAAACCAGCATGCGTGAGAGATATTTCTCGACGGCATGTATAGACAAGTCAGAGGCCCATGGGCGACTTAAAACCTCTGACAACAGGTTAGGTACTAACCACACGATAAATAAGAAGAAAGATACTAATTTATGACATCTCCGTCTAGCGACAACGTCTTCTTTACCATCAAATTCAGAGTACTTGTCAAATTTACAAGGTGAAAGCGTCAGGGTGGCCCGCGAGCCGGGGTTGCGGGCCTGTTCGAAAGAGATACCGCGGCCCCGGAGCATAAAGGGCGAGGAAGGAACATGGATGGGTTTTAGTCAGTAAGAGTCTGACACTCCCTCCCGCTCCGCCCAGAGTGGGAGAAGTCATTTGATGACTTCCCACCCTAAAAAAAAAAAAATCCGCGAAATTAAAATTTTCTTAAGGAACAATTATAATCATCAATACAACCCTCCAAGTTCATAAGACTCGATGAACGAATTTTTCACGCTTAAAGTCGTTCCTCGACATTTATTAACTTGGAGCACAACCGTATTGATGATTTTGTTGATTATGATTCTGTAACTACATACGTCTTACAGTCGCGACCGATATTTTCATCAACACACAACTTAGCACTGCCCTGCAAATTAAAAAAAAAACGTAAGAAAATTTGAATTTCGCAGGTTAAGTTGAAAAGCGCTTTTCTGTTCTTATCTAAATTTTTGAGAAAATAAACATTACTGTACTTCGATTGGCTACAGAATCCACACCACTGTGTAAAAACGGTTTTGTTATGTTTTCTGGTATTCCTTGTTCTGCTTACTCAACTAAACATATTTTGTTGTAATTTTCAGTGCCCACGGGGCAGCGGGCGGCTACGGCCCGAACTACCACGCTCCCATACCGCCGGTCCCCGAGAAGCACCCGGAGGCCTACGGTAAGACACACTTCTGCTCACCACTCCACCTGAATTAATGATTTTTAACACTCACACGTGACGCGGTTACTCCCACGTAGTTCTCAATCCCGTGCTAGTACGGGGATAAAATATAGCCTATCTTACTCAGTAAAAATGTGGCTTTCTAATGGTCAAAGAATTTACAAAATCGTTCTAGTAGTTTTGCCGTTTTTTTTGTTTTTTAAATGCTGGTTAAAGCGCTTTATCTGTAGAGAAGTGGTAAGGACTAAGGTAATTAGAGATTTTCTTTTTAAGATTAAAAAAAATAGTTTCCAAGAACTCGGGTAGATGGCGTTGAACTGATTACGTTACTAGGTGCTAAAGCCAAAACGCTTTATTATGGCATTTTATTAAGTGGTAACACACAAACAAACAAACAATCAAATCTTTCCTCTTTATTATATTATTATAGAAGATAGATTATGAGATTAAAAATGATTCATATTCAGGGGTTATTAAATTAAGAGGTTACTAAAGAAATAAAAAAAAGTTACCCAACATAGCATTCCCCGAGCTAGTTTTCTAATTTTACCAAAAAATTATAACTAAAATTGGCAATAAACAATCGAATCAAAAGAAATTAAATCATAATGTTGTATTAATTTTGGTGTTTTTATTTGTACTGGATAATTTTACTTATGTTATATAGTGTGTTTTTATTTTATATGTGTTCAAAAATGTGTTCAATAATGTATGTATTATAGCATTTTAATGGAATAGTCATGTTATAATTGGTGGTAAATAAATAAATATGTTGTCTCTCACTAGGTGGCGCGGCAGCTCCGCTAGATGGCGCTTACAAGGTGGAGGCCGCACAGCATCCGCAGCAACATGATCCACTCTACTATCAGGTAGATACCAGAGAACTACAGAACCTTTTGACAAAGACTATGAAACCGGAAACACACTTACGTAGTGTGGCGTGTCATAACCCCACCACCGCTTTGGCTAATCGGTGGTGAGCAGTCAGCGCCACGACACAACGCGCCACGACACGACACGACCTACAAATATGTCTCTAACCATACTAAATGTATGAAACTGATATGCTTCTGGCGCGCCACGCCACGCCACGTCACGTAAGTGTGTTCCGGCATTACTCAAGCTTGAGTGTATGACTTATGAGTGTGGACTTGAAGTGCTCGGATCTTCAATTTGTTTCGGCACTATCTATTGACCAACGAAAGCACGCTATTTAAGCCGTTGGTCCCGGCTGTTATTTTTAGATCTTTGACAGTTTTTCCAGGTAGTCAGATGTCTGACAGTCTGACAATCTGTCTTACCAAGGGGCAATTAGCTGGTTCCGGTTAGACTAGAAGCCGAACCCAATATCGTTGAAAAAGGGCTAGGCAGATGATGACACGTACTTTCCCGATCAGCTCGTAATAACTAAAAAAAAAATTGTAAAAAAATACACACAGCGCCATCTAGTGCCACATTAAGCAAGGCTTGTGTCGTGGACACCAGATAGTTAATATTATTGTATTATATTAAATTAGGCTAAAGTGAGAGCGACTGTCTATTTGACATCAACCACATCACTGTTACCGAGTAATACGATAACTCTCAGCAAGACTGGTTGTCCAATTTTCTGTTTCAGGTTTCCTCAGAATGTTAACCAAAGAGATAATAAATAAATATCGCTGGACATTAACACACAGCGCCACCTGGTGCCACACTAAGCAAAGCTTGTGTCGTGGACACTAGATAGTTGGTATACTACTTATAAACTTTTTTGTTTGTAAATACATACTTATCAATGACTCGGAAAAAAATGTACATGCTCATCACACAAACCTAAAAACGTAAGGCAGCGTCACTACCATTACGCCATTCGATGGCGCCATTCGATTTTAGACGGTTTAAATTTTTTTTTTTTTTTTTTAACCAGAATGCTTCTGCGGAGATGGCGGCTGGCCCGACCAACCAGGACGGGTTTCTGCAGTCAATCCTCAACGACGAGGATCTGCAGCTCATGGACATGGCTATGAACGAAGGTAAGTCCTTAATATTAAGGTAAAAGCATCAGGGTATTCCGCGAGGTTGCGGGCCTGTTCGAAAGAGATACCGCGGCCACGGAACATAAAGGGCGAGGAAGGAACATGGATGGGTTTTAGTCAGTAAGAGTCTGACACTCCCTCCCGCTCCGCCCAGAGTGGGAGAAGTCATTTGATGATTTCCCAGAGAAGGGGTAGTCCGCGAAATTCAAATTTCCTCACATTTTTTCCAATTTGCAGGCCAGTGCTTGGTTGTATGTTGATGAAAATATCGTTCGCGACTTTAAGACGTATGTAGTTACAGAATTATAATCATCAAAATCATTAATACAACCCTCCAAGTTCATAAGAGTCGAAGAATGACTTTTTTATATTTTAAATATTCCCAACTACCTGATGCCCGCGTACAAATTACCTTCTCAATCTTTACAGCCAGCCAATCACAACAAGTACAGTGTTACAAAGATCTTTAGACGTTTGTGTGACGTTGGTAGAGGGCGGTGTTGACGCGTTAGTTCCGATTTTCACCACGCGTCAGTAGATCCATGTACTAGCACATAAAGCTACTTGAAACTGTAAAATTTTCCCAATCAACCTTGAACCTAAAGGTTTAGCGATAAAGTTGAAAATCTTTTAAAGAAATTTAACAGATTGTAGTAGTTGATGTGCTGACGTTTGTACTTAAAATTGACAAGTCATGTAGATAATAAAGAACTGCTGGATGGATTTTGTTAAAGACTAGCTGATGCCCGCAAAACTGAAACCTTTCTCGAGAACCACTCTACAAGGTGTAAACCACCTCATCACAAAGCCCTTAACCAAGCATTCTGGACATCTAAGTAACTTTACGCAAAAATTATGGCTGGGAAACAACTTTTTTTTATGAGGTTATAAATCATGTTTTGTGCTAGAACTCAATGTAACGCACTTAAACCATTGTGCTGACGGATGGATTGAATAGGACGGGGGTCGTGGAGGTGTTAAGAGTCAAAATCTTACAAAAAAAACCTTGTCAAAAAGTTGTAACTTTGACCCCCCATATCTCCGTAACTAGAAGGTTCCCAGGTATGGTGTAGAACAAAAAAAATATCGCAATGATGAGGAGAACAAGTGCCTTTCGGCTTCGTGAAGAGGTGTTTTACACTCTTTATATATTGGTGAAAACAGCATGAAAATCAGTGCAGTATTTGTGGTTTGTTGGTGTTGGTGGTTTTTGAGCGGACAGACAGAAAGACAGACGCAGCGGAGGAGGTTGTTTTACAAAGTGTAGTGAAGTGGTTACTGATATTGTCGAAATCGGTTTCCCAGCGGTTGACATTTAAACGAAAACTAGGTCTAAAAACCGACCCCTATTAATGAACACAAGTTCTTATTTAAAACTTTCAAAATACTGTTTAAGTTGTGTGAGAATAAATAAAAAATATATTAATAAAGATCCCGGGACATAACACACAGCGCCGTCTAGTGGTAGCAAGGCTTGTGTCGTGGACACCAGATAGTACTCAACTAATATTTTAGTAGGAAGTAGCATTGCTGTACTTTAAAAAAACTTAAAAAGTCGATAAGATAATACAAGATGAAATTCGGCAAGTCACTAAGCGTGGATAAGTTCGTACAAGATAATGTGTCCGAAGTCCGAACGTAGGTACAAGTCATTCAGGCAAGTTTGGACTTGTTCTGTATTTGTCGCATTGACATCATCAGCCTAGCCTTTTCCCAACTATGTATTACTAGCTTCTGCCCGCGACTTCGTTTGTCTGAAGTTTTCCCGCTTGCAACAATTCTTATTGCTGCTCCGCTCCTATTGGTCATAGCGTGATGGCCTATAGCCTTCCTCAATAAATGGACTATCCAACGCAAAAATATTTTTTCAATTCGACCCGGTAGTTCCTGAGAGTAGCGCGTTCAACCAAACAAACAAAAAAACTCTTCTGCTTTTTTATATTAGTACTAGCTGGCCCACGCAACTTCGTCTGCGTCACATAAGACAGAAAAAGCTCACAAAGGGAATAAAATTTCCCCCGATTTTGTAACATTTTTCATTGCTGCTCCGCTCCTATTGGTCACAGCGTGATGTTATATAGCCTATAGACTTCCTCGATAAATGGATAATCCAATGCAAAAAATATTTTTCAATTCGAGCCAGTAGTTCCTGAGATTAGCGCGTTCAACCAAACAAACAAACAAACAAACTCTTCTGCTTTATAATATTAGTATAGATATAGATAATCAATAAATATTTTTTCTTTTCTTACGTATACAAAAATTTACGAAGATTTTAAAATTTTCAATACGTCACGCCTTGGTATAATTTTTAGAGCATACTGACGTCACAAGCCCACACTACCGAGTTTTGTTGCGTTTTATCTTCGTCAGTATTCATTGATTTACAAAAACAAAAAATACGTGTCCATTATTTTCCAACACTCTAACTGACGGACTAAATGGATTTGTATTTTACACTGTCGAAGTTGACGAAGTTGGTGTGTGCAGGGAATCAAACTGTAACCGTAATAATGTGTTTTTAACACTGTTTTTGAAACAGTTTCAACAGAAAAACACTTTTCGATGTAACAGATACAATAATGTTACCGAATCAAACTGTAACCTTTTATATGTGTTAATAAGTGTTAATATGTGTAACTGATATAATCAGTTTTACAACAGACTGCGACTAGATTTCGGCTAGCCAATGGCAACGCTGAGTTTACATGTTAAACACTTATTAACACTGTTAAACCTTTTATATCTGTTACAGATATGTTACGGTAACACTGTTATAAGTGTTTTGGGTTAACACATTGAAAACACATTTATAAGTGTTACATATTTGATTCTGTTACCAATTCAACATGTAACACTTATAATTCGGAAGGTGTTGTCTAGAAGTGTGTCCTTTATGAAGGTGTTTTTAAATCCCTGAGTGTGTGACGTCATAGATGGCACCACATTCGTATCATGAATCTTAACACCAATGACCGCATGACGTCCCTAATAGGGGATAATCCAAAAAAATCAAAAGAAATAATCAGATATACTTTTTTTTCTTTTTTCTCGTAAACAACAAATGAAGGCGAAACAGTGCGTTGAAAACTCATATGACGTCACTTTGTACTAGTTTTTACCCACAAGTGACGTCGCAAGCCCCCCACTCATGATCTTTGAGGCGTTTTATCTTCTTTTTTTTTATTGAATTGATAAAATAAAAATCACGTACTTATCCAATTTTTTTTGAAAATCTAACTGTTGGACTTAACAGAATCTATTTTTTTCTTGTCATTATTCATCAGTATTGTAAGCCACCATCACGCAATTAACGTCTAATGCCCGAAACACACTTACGTGGCGTGGCGTGGCGTGGCGCGCCAGAAGCGTATCGGTTTCATACATTTAGTATGGTTAGAGACATATTTGTAGGGCCCTGTCGTATCGTGGGGCGTTCTGGCGTGGCGGTGACTGCTCTCCACCGATTGCGCCAGACCCAGGGGCTGAAACTTCCATACATTGGCTTCAAACGAAATTTTCATAGATAGTGCTGCCATCTGTGTATTTGAGGACACAAACTTTTCAACTGTTTGACAGCTTACAACTGTCCTAACGAGAACAGCTATTTTGGACAACCTGTTAGTGAATTAAATGGCCTAGCGGTGACAGCGATTACCTTGTGAATCTGGAGTTCACAAGTTCTAATCCTCAATCAGAAATTACTTTTTGTGCTTATTTTGTTGAACAAAAAACTATCGGCGCCATCTAACAGCTTGGGTACACAGTTTTAAAAACGAACCACAGTTATAATACAAGATAGATCTATCTTGTATTATAATAATAGTGTATTTATTATCTATGGCCAGAGCGGTGGTGGCGCGTGTATGGCGCGACACGACACAACAGGCAAATGTGTTTCTACACCACGTGGGTCGTGGCGCGAGCTTGCCGAAAAAAACATTATGCACGTTGGAACGCTGCAAAGGTTCTATACAACGTGTAACGTTAAATTTGCAAAACCTGAAAATAGTTTGATTAGAATCACGGGCAGAATCAATTGAACCACATTTTAATATAGGTCACATTTTTCAAAAAAATAATCATTACAAATGTTGCCTTTCTATTTATTAATAGGTCAAGCCATCACGTGCGCAAACCCGCCAAAATAGGTAAACACACAAACACAAATGGTTGTCGTCCAATTTAAATCGTCTCATACGCGGGATATTAATAGATCTCGCCAGTAAAACTAAAACAGTACATAAAACCTTTTTTTTTTAACTTTTTTTCTCTGTTTAAGGTAAATTGAATTAAAAATCACTTGGGGTGCCTGAGGTTTTGCGCATTTAACGTTACACGTTGTATACAGGGTGTAAACCACCTCATCACAAAGCCGTTAACCAAGCATTCTGTACATCAAACTAAGTAACTTTAAGCAAAAAATATTGCTGGGAAACAACTTATTTTTTGTTGTGGTTATAAATCATGTTTTGTGGTAAAACTCAATGTAACACACTTAAAACACTGTGCTGATGGATGGATTGAATAGTACGGGGATCGTGGAGGTGTTAAAAAAAACTTGTCACAAAGTTGTAACTTTGACCCCCCATATCTCCTTAACTAGAAGGTTCCCAGGTATGGTGTAGAACAAAAAAAGGATCGCAATGATGGGGATAACAAGTGCCTTTCGGCTTCGTGAAGAGGTGTTTTACACCCTTTATGTAACTGTGTTTTCGGCTTTACACGTGTAGTAGGTACGTGTTTACAATCGTATCACGAATCTAAACACCGACGACCGTATGACGCCCCCCGAATTCTCTGCAGTACGAAGTCTAAAGGTGACATTTATAAAGAACTGCCAAATAATTGTTTTTAACTGATAGCAAGTGATTGTCGGTTCTTACTGGCTTCTTATCTTACTGTATGTTAAGTTATATGACTGCTTGTGATAGGTTGGCAGACTGATAAGAATGTAACGTAGGTTTGGAGAAACTGAGTACCTAAGTATAAAAATATGGCCGAAGATGAGTATAGAAATATGGCAGAAATTTCTGAGTATTAAAATATGGCAGGAATTTTCTGAGTATAAAAATATGGCAGAAATTTCTAAGTAAGTATAAAAATATTGCATATATTTCTGAGTCAAAATATGGAAGTTTTTTCAGAACATAGCTAGTACTGCTCGGTAAGACTGGTTCTCTAATTTTTTATGGCAGTTGAATACACGCCTACGAGTATATGCTCGCCTAACAAGTAATAGGGTAGATTACTAACAAAATCTAATTAGATCCATGTTCACCGAAAAGATAACGATATTTTTTTTGTTCTACACCATACCTGGGAACCTTCTAGTTACGGAGATATGGGGGGGTCAAAGTAACAACTTTTTGACAAGTTTTTTTTGTACGTCACCTCTACGACCCCCGTACTATTCAATACATCCATCAGTACAATGTCCGTTACATTGAGTTCTACCACAAAACATGATTTATAACCTTAAAAAAAAAGTTGTTTGCGTGAAGTTACTTAGTTTAATGTACAGAATGCTTGGTTAACGGCTCTGTGATGAGCTGGTTTACACCCTGTATAGTACATAGATAAATCGCTAAACAACAGACTCAATCTTATCAAAGCAACTATGTACGTAATATCGTTTATAAGTACATAAATATGTTTCATGATAATTTTCCCTGAAAATATAAATGACTGTACATATGCTTATCTATGTACTATCTTATTTATGTACGTAAGTTAGCAGATATAGAATGTAATTCAAAATGGTGGAGTATTTGTAATGTGTCATTTATTTACTTTAGTTTTTGGTAGTCTGAACCTCATATGGCATTATTTATATTTACTGAATCTATATATATAAAAATGAAACCCGTTTTCCGTTGTCACGACATAGCATGAAAACGGCTTGACCGATTTGGCTGATTCTTTTTTTGTTGTGTTTGTTATTGTCAGGAGAAGGTTCTTATGAAAAAAAAAATGTAGTAGTAGTAGGTAGCTTTTTCCCTCTTATGTGACGCAGACGAAGTTGCGTGGGTCAGCTAGTTATTAATAAAGAAACGATGGATGGTCTGTGTGAAGGATGATATGTCTAGAAAGGAGGTGTCTGATGAGATGACGAGTTATAGAGGAGTATGGAAGAACAAGACAAGCTGCGTCGATCAGAAATGAATTTCGAGCAAGAGAATTATGATTACTTAATTATCAATTCTAAGAAGACACGTTTTAATAGTACATTGTAATACAAGGGGCTAAAATGACCCATTATATGCGAGGTAGTTTTACTACAGAGCTTTTTTAGCGAGGTACTAAATAGAAACCGAGTTATAATGGGATTTAAGCGCCGTGTGTTACACCGTACTTTTCACTACGATCGATCGCGAGAATATAAAATAACCATATTTTATAATAAAATGATAGTTTATTTTATTAACAATTAAATGTATAATTTGTATAGTTGTTTGAATTTAATGAGATGTTTTTCCCAGCAATATAATTTCAGTTCTCTGTGAAGACGAATATAATATTGTGTCGTCTGTGGGGTAAACTTAAGAGATAAAAAGAAATTCTACTTATAATTCAAATAAATAATAAGTACATAAATTTTCATAAAAGGAGAATGACCAAAAATGTATGGGCTCTGGTCCAAAAAAAAACTGCTGCCCCCAGGGTTGACTCCATTGTGGGTTAACTTATAATGTTGGACTTACTATGTGTGCCAATGTGCATCAAATTCTAACCCACAGTTACAGACTAATTCAACAATTTTGAATGTGCAAGTGTATGTGCTACTTTTTTTCAAGTTCACGTTTCAGCTAATATCTATGATTCCGTGGGACAGATTTTTTCAGTTCCATAGAAGAAAATTAAGCATTTTAACCAGTCTTTCAAATGAGCTATGTAGTAAATCTGGGGGCAGAACTTTTCTTTTTTTTTTTCAAATTGTGGTCCACTTTGGTCATTCTCCTTTCGCGCCAATGCCTTTTTTTATTTCTTCTGTAGCTGGAATGCAACGCACACATTCTCCCAAAGAGTTCGGCGTTCGACGCGTTTGGTTCCATTTTTAATATAAAAAGTTTTTTTTTATGGAACAGTAATAAGTCGATTCGTTATGAATTATAAATAAAGACTTATGCGTTTTCGATACGACGACGAAAATTACAAAAGAACGTTTTTCCCCTAGGGCAAAAAAATGCAATTTCACGCCCCCTCTGGTACGCTATTATGACGGTCTCTTTTAGCAAGAGGAGTGAAAAGTGATTTATTGAATGGTATGAAGATGAGTTGCCATCATTATCAACCTAGCGATATCTAACTATGTTGAGGTAGGCTTCCAGTCTTACTCGTTGCAGCGGTGACTGCCTATCTGACCTCCACAATCCAGTTAGTACTGGGCAATACGATATACGATACCAGTGGGTAAGATTGGTTGTCAGACTTTTGGAAAAAGGCAGTACCTAGGCTACGTCACAAAAAAAAATAGTTTTTAATAAAGTTATATTACCGTAATACTGTTATTGTAGCTCTAGAGTGATGAATATAGGGCGACTGGTAATTAGTGTACGCAACTTGAACACATGATTCTGCTCATGATGACAAACAACTTTTACTATGAAACCAAATCTGAAATCGCGAAAGAAAACAGCGCTTCAGTACATTAGGTGAACATAAATGTACTGGACAGCTGTTTTTTTTTTGCAATTTTTTTTTTGATGGAGCAGGTAGCAAGACCAAAGAACACCATCCACGTCGGATGGATTGTCTGATGTATGGTTGTTCATCATCATCTCAGCCGAAAGACGTCCACTGCTGGACATAGGTCTCCCCCAAGTGTCGGCACATTGACCGGTCCCTTGCGACTCGCATCCACCGGATTCCCGCAACCTTCACCAGGTCATCGGTCCACCTAGTGGGAGGTCTTCCAACGCATCGTCTTCCGGTTCGCGGTCGCCACTCCAGAACTTTTCGGCCCCATCGGCCATCCGTTCTGCGAGCAATGTGCCCTGCCCACTGCCACTTAAGTTTAGCAATTCTTCGGGCTACGTCGGTGACCTTAGTTCTCTTGCGGATCTCTTCATTTCTGATTCGATCATGCAAGGAAACTCCGAGCATAGCCCTCTCCATTGCCCTTTGGGTGACTCATGCCTTTGGGTGGGTATGGTTGTTATTGTTAGCCTATGTCACTGCTGGGCAAAGACCTCTTCCCATAACCTCGATATTCTTCGATCCAGGGCCAATGTGGGCCACTGTTTGTTGGATTTGTCTGGCTCGTCTCGCCATCTCCTGCCAGGTCTACCGCGTCACCTTCTGGCTGTCAGGGCTCTCCATCGCTAGATAGTTGTTCATCATCTTCCTGCCCTTGTCCCATTTTATTTGGGGTCGGCGCAACACGTTTTCTTCTTCCATTCTCCCCTGTTAGACGTCACGGCATCATTTACTCCTTTCTCTTTCATATCAGTCTTTACACAATTCATCCATCTTTTCTTTGGCCTTCCTCTCTCTCTCCATCCATCAATATTAATGTCCATCACTCTTTTAGTCACATGCGTTCCATCCCTCCTCATTACATGTCCATACCAAGCCAAACGACTTCCTTTCAATTTTTCTGTAACAGGTGCCACTTTCAAACTTCCTCTAATATATTCAATCCTTACTTTATCCATTCTTGTCACTCCACACATCCACCTCAACATCGCTAGATAGTTGTTATGAAGGAGAAATGACAGAGGAGAATGGAAAAATAAAACTTGTGGAGTCAACCCCAAATAACATAAGATAAGGACTCAAAAATAATGATAATCATTCTCTGTCAGTCAACTCCTTTCTAGACATATTCTTCTTAACACAGTCCATCCATCGTTTCTTTGGTTTTCCTCTCCTCTTTCAGCCATCTACATTCATACTCAAAACTTTATTCTCAACTATGACTTCTTCAAGATCTTTTAATTAAAACAGCTGTTGCAAACGGAAATTAAACTTGGAACTACAAATAAATGTAGCATTATAATCGTTTCTTATCGATTCTCTGACCTAGATGACGTAACATTCTTAAAAAAAAATCGTTAGTCACTTGTATAACTTCGTCGGTGAAACACGATAATGGCCGAAGACATCCGAATTGTCAAGTGTTCTAAAATTAAACTCTATTTAC
Source organism: Xestia c-nigrum (assembly GCA_916618015.1). NCBI lineage: Eukaryota > Metazoa > Arthropoda > Insecta > Lepidoptera > Noctuidae > Xestia > Xestia c-nigrum. The sequence continues at coordinate 10,009,640 of OU745268.1, read as the reverse complement.
GGAGTAAATAAGATATCAGTGTTGATTCAAGGAGAGTTTATTAAGCGTAACATTTGAAAGATGTAATCATTTGGCGTTTGAGGCTGTGCTGTGATATTCCTTCGCTTTGTGCGTTTGAAGTTAAGAAGTATAAACGTCAGTGGTGTTTTTTTTTTGGTGATTAGTGGCGTTCTAAAGAGTTTTTCATATCTGAAGATAAAAGGCGGTTGTATCAGGTTTTTCCTTTCAACGTGGACGTTGATAAAGAGTTTCGAAGATTATTAATTCATAATCAATTTGCCGGAACTTTTCACAAAAGGCTGCTGAAACAATATGTGTATATTTGAAAAGCATTGACGCAATCTATAAAACAAACATGGGAATCTACTCATATGTATACAGACTCTTTGTAATGAAGTACAATATTGTCAAGTGAACCAGTGATTAATTAAAACTTAAAACAAACATTCGAAAAATAACTGTTCTTTTATAATAAAGAAAAACTGTGATTTTGAAATTTGAACTTTAAGAAAAAAAAGAACTGACAGTGAAGTGACATTAGTTTGCGCGCCAATATTTTGACATTGACGGTTGTGTTTTTGAACTTTCTCGTTTGCAAAGGAGTACTCATGCCATTCTTCCGCAAAAGTGCAGTAAAGAGTAGAAAGGAGCACAGTGAATGTAGTCTATGCATGTGTAGATACTGTATGGCCTTACGGAGACAAAGAACGACCTGCGACTCCCTGATAAAAGTGTCAACTTCAGTTCTTAAAAGATACAACTTTTGTTTATACTCTTTCAAATACAGACTGTTTTTTGATCCTTGAAAGTTATCTAATGTTAGTTTTAGATAAAACACAATGGTTTATTGTTTATATTAAGATCAACAGAGCTTAGTATTTACATATTTGTTACTTACCCACGTCACGGGGAAATTCCGTGATTGAAATGGCGACTGAGTAATCAAACGAAATTACTTAACGATAACGCCGAAATATTAGCAAAGATAAACAAAAGAATAAACGGAGATATATATTTTATATCCAAAGAAACATAAAGAATAAAGATTGAAAAGATTTTTGAGGATTCAAGATGGATTTGAGAGTAGCGAACTTTGCTTACGCGCAGCCATTTTTCGCAATGGCGCCGTATTTGCGAAGCCCTCTGTACTACCCGGATCCGATGGAATATCTGAATAGATATTACAAATACTATGATGGTAAGAATTCTGCGTTAATACAAATGCTTCTATTTTTCAGAACTTACTTGGATTTATTCGGACACATCCATTTATGTACTACTTTTGTAAGAGGTCTTATGAATTTCATCATACGTTGTTATCTCTTAAAATAGGTTTGATTAGTCAGATACAATTGCACGCCAACGGCGTTGGCAGCTCAGGTGTCACATTGATTGCATGTTTTAGGGGCGGAACATAGTTTTTGAATCCATTAAAATCCATCTGGACAAGCATCCATTATATACCTAGTCTCCTCGGTTGCCTCCGTGGCTCGGAAAGTACGATAAGCCATTGGTCCCGGCTGTCATTTGTAGATGTTTGACAGTCGTTACAGGTAGTCAGTGGCCCGAAAATATTACTACCTGTCTTACACCAATGCTGGGGCTACACTATCGCGAAAATGCGAAGATTTGCGTTGTCGCGACACGTCTGGCCAAAGAATTCGTCCTATCGCGATAAACTTCGCGAATACGAATGCCCTTCGCGCCGCTGTCGGTAAATTGCCGCACATCAAAGGTTTTTGTCGCGACAAAGTTCGTGTGGTTGGCTACACTTCGCGCGCTCTAGTTGACTGCGATACTCTGAGAGGTTTGAACGTGTTTGATTGAACTTTTTAATCACGAATGGGAATAATGAGAGGATAAGGAAAGATGTAGTTAATAATTGTTAGCCGCCATGTGATACATCGCAACTGCTTCTTCCATGTTTTCCCGCAATTGAATTATCGCGACGTTCTAGATTATCGCGACAGTAGAAAGGTTTTTCCAAGTGTGGCCAATCACTTCGTCATAGAGCGAACACGAACTTTTATCGCGACAACGCGAACACGAATCTTCGCCTACAAGTCTGGCCGTAGCACAAGGGGAACCGCCAAATAAGCAATCAATCCATGTAAAATACTGATGTTTAGCTGGATCCGGGAGGCTGGAAGACGACCCAATAAAGTTGGAATAGGGCTGGGCACATGATCGCAACTTTGTGGATCAACCAAAACATTAAATTGATATCCATCAACCCGTGCTGGTCTCTCGTGGTACGTAGATTACTGGCACTTCATTTCTGTCTATCACTAGTTTGGGGATATGAAGAACAGGGTAACGCTTTTCCATATAAAAGCGAGGACTTCCAACCAAACGGGTGTTATGTCTGGTGAATTGTTGCCGGGTTCTCGTATATACTCTTAAGGCGCTTAGACGAGCTAAATTAGCAACTCTATTTGTAGTGGTTCAAACTTCGTTTGAAATCCTGTTAGAATAAAGTCCTAATCAGCTTGCACTACTAAGTGGTTGTTACGTCAGCCACTGCGGGCCAAATAGCGCGAAATGAGTGGTTTCAGTCGATTTACAAAAACCTATTGTTTGGATTAAAAAACTAAAACAGTATCATGCTAATATATTGCTTGCAGAATTATTTGCCAAAAAATCTGAATGATCGCATGCATATAAGTAGGTTTTTTTATTGTTTGAAAGATATTTTTAGAGATAAGTTCGTCATTTCTTTTTATCGAGCCAAATTAATTGTATTATGTTTTCAAAACAGTATCATGCTAGCATATATCCTGAAAAATATCATATATTTTTCTGGTCTTTTTTATAGCAGTGAATCATATACTTTTAGTAATTATAAAACTCGCGTTTAGCTCATGTAGTCGCCTTAAGTTGCAGATAATGTTGCTTGCGCGATAAAGGAATCTGACGTATCTTGGTGTTTAGTTCCACATTTTTGTCATAAATGGCGTTGTAGTACTTTTTGTAGTGCCGCTACACTAGCATTTAAAGAAACCGCTTCCATACTTTTGTACCCTTTTCTAGCAACAAACGCAATTTTGGTAAATAGGGTTGACGACAAAAATAACTAATCAGTCCGTCAGGTAGATTATTAAAAAATATTAGACATGTATTTTATCTTTTGTAACATAAATCAAAATTGAAGAAGATACGACGCTTTTAATATTCCCGATCCGTCACTCCTGGGTATAATGTTTAGCCAGTTCTGACGTCACGTGCCGCCAATCCCGAGTTTTGATGCGTTTTATCTTTGTCAATATTCATTGATTTACAAAAACAAAAAATATGTATCCATTATTTTTTAATAATCTATTTGACGGTCAATGTAGCGACACTTGGGGGAGGCCTATGTCCAGCAGTGATGATGAATCTATTTGACGTATTAAATAGATTAGTAATTTGTTGATACTATCTGCATGCCTATTCCGTCCCAATATTCGATGTCTAAGGATGTCACCGTGTCACGCGTCACAATGTCAAGATTTGGAGGCTTGGCCTTCTAAATTCAAAATCATAGAACTGTCACCATGACAGTCAATTTCGTCTAAGCTTATTACTTCGATAATCAATTGGGTGTGGTACCAACACAGCAAAAATAATGGTTCTATAATTCTGCACAGTAATGTTTCGATGCAGAAAACTGCTGATAACCATGATGTAGGGCAGATTAAGTTTATCTTCATTTACCAACTATGTTGTGGTTGGCTTCTAATCTTACCGGGTATAGATGCATCATGACATGTCGCCTGTAAACCTACAAGGCTAAGGCAGAGATGTAACTTATAGTAACCCCATATTTCACCAATTATTTAAGTCTTATATAATATAGGCCGAGCCTACAAGGGCGCATCGAGGTACAGGCAGGGGGCGTGGCTCCCGGGGCTGCGGGACTGTTCGAAAGAGATACCGCGGCCCCGGAACATAAAGGGCGAGGAAGGAACATGGATGGGTTTTAGTCAGTAATAGTCTGACACTCCCTCCCGCTCCGCCCGGAGTGGAAAAAGTCCGGCTCCCCCCCTTCCCCTCTAGAAGATGCAGAAGTACTCACAAACCGTAAAGTAATATTACGTAGGTAGCCTATTAATAAACAAAAACAAAGTTGATTCTATTGACAGGCGAACTTTATAAGATTGTACTAAGAATGTTTGAATTTAGATTTGTTTTTCATTTTTAATGAGGTTACAGTCGCATCGCTCATGCAGCAATTACCTTAGAATATTCTTGGTTTGTCTATGCCTGCCCCCTGCCCCTTAACAAAATCCTAGCTACGCTATGCCTATAACCATCTACCGGGCTAAAATCAAGACTCCGTGGCTGTTACTGAGAAATTCCTGACACAACACACACACACAACACAACACACACACACACACACACACAGATTTTTTTTTCTTTCTTGAAACCCAGTAACAATTTGCCCAACCCAGGAGTCCAACCCAGGACCTTATTATACTCAGCAGCCGCGCTTGCAACCACAAGACCACCAAGGCAAGCTAGAGAATAGATGAATACCAATATTTTACAAGGAGCGACTGTCTATCTAAGAGACAAGAGAGTTACTGGGCTGAGAAAGGTTTCCACATAATAAACGGTCAATTTTATATAGTTCTGGCTGGAACAGTTCGATGTTGTTGTTCAAATGAGTTCGATGATCAAAACGATTGTGGCTGTTTTTTTTTTAAATAGCAATAAAAAAACATATTATAAAACTACCTGACCCACGCAACTTCGTCTGCGTCACATAAGACAGAAAAACGAAAACGAAAGGAAAAAAAATCCCAGTTTTTTCAACATTTTTCATTCCTGCTCCGCTCCTAATGCTTGTACCGTGATGTTATGATGCCTAAAGCCTTCCTCGATAAATGGACTATCCATCACAAAAATAATTTTTCAATTTGAACCAGTAGTTCCTGTTTCCTAATTAGCGCGTTTAACCAAACAAAAAAACAAACTCTTCTGCTTTATAATATTAGTATAGATATACTCGTAGATAGATTAATTTTTCGTGTATTTTTTTAATAACTTTTTCTTTTTAATTACGATAAAATAAATTAATGTTTTGTTTTTTTATTGTATTTTTTTTTCAAAAACAGTCCCAATCATTCTGAGTTCGATGAGCGAGTTTATGGATTACATTTCTAGAACGACCTAAAAATAATGATAAAGGCTGTAATCCACGAATGGTAGGCAGAGATGTACACCTAATAGTTCACCCATTTATCGCTGGTAATGTTAACTGTCTGTCAAAATTATAGTGAACTATATTTCTGTATAAATAAGGTTAATATTGCGTTGCAGTTTTAGCGATAAAAATAACTCTTTAGGACTATATCATTGTATCTATGTCAGATTATGCTCGTACGCAGGTTCAACGTCATATACACAGATAACGACGAAAAAAATACAAAATAAATAAATGTAATTTACCATAGATAAAAAATGGCCTGTCATCGTGACAGGCGTAGATTTTTTTTAAGATAGGAAGTTCCGGTGAAACTTTAAAATTTGACTTTTTTGTTAGTTACCATAAATTGTGTAGTAACGGAGCTTGTGGCTCCCCCCTCACCCTTTTTTGACTAAAACCCATCCATGTTCCTTCCTCGCTCTTTATGTTCCGGGGCCGTGGTATCTCTTTCGAACAGGCCCAACATAAAGGGCGAGGAAGGAACATGGATGGGTTTTAGTCAGTAAAAGTCTGATACTCCCTCCCGCTCCGCCCAGAGTGGGAGAAGTCATTTGATGATTTGCCATCCTAAAAAAAAAATTACTGCAGTAGTTACTCAACAGCAGTACATTCTGTTTGAATCAATATTATGGACGGTTTCCTGAGACCATTTTCGTGTAGCTGCAGCGGTTAAGTTAGCTCCCCTTACTGTCCCGTTAACCGTTTCCATTCTGTATATTCATTCACGGTCATACACGTGTACATAATCGTCATTTGTTTTCGCAAAATGATTTATCATGGTTTGATAACGACCCAAATTATATATGTAAGTGGAATAAGTTGTACAATAATTGGCATTTTTCTACATATTACTCTAATAATAACAGCCGCTCGGGCCGATCTTTAGGTTAAGCCGTGCTTGCTCTGTGGATGGGTGACCACCCTTACATACCGAGTTTCCTCCGTGCCTCGGAAAGCTCGTTAAGCTGTTGGTCCCGGCTGTCATTTGTAGATCTTGAATAGTCGTTACCAAGTGGTATCATATTACTTAATTTTCGAAAAATGCCTTGTATTGTATACAGAACCCTATGTAGACTACATAGGAATCAAAATTGTAAACCCCAAAATTCTCTAACACGTAAACAAAAAAAAAATGAACAATCACCATTGGTCGACATATTTTTTTACATAACCTCAGATAGGGAGATAAACACTTTTTGATAAGATTGTTGTACTTCCATAGCTCAGTTCTTTCCGATATCTCGGTTTTTCGCGAATCACCGTGAGTCGTATTTTATTTTTTTATTAAATATTTTTGTTACTTTATTTAGTATAAGTTTGTCATTCATAATTGTGATGTTACGCGTCCTATAGTTATACTTCGTGATGAACGAATAAGTTCTTTATTTGAAATTAGTGTTTGTTTTTAATTCAAAATGGTGGACATTTTTAAGGATTTAAGGGTAGGTGCGTAATTTAAAATGCCGCACAGGTTTTTTTTTAATGTGTTATTCTTTTTTTGACAGTTCGTTTTGACAGATTGTTTTTTTTTTGTTTTAATTATATTTGAAGTGTGTGTTTTATAGAGTAAATGTGGTGTAATAATGTCGTAACATTATGCATTGTTTTGTTCATACATTTCGAGTAGTCCTTCAAGGTTTTTTTGCACTATAGTTCTAAGGTTCAATGCCCACAATGACGGTTGTTTTTTAACTTAAGATCTCTCTGGTCGGCCCAACATGTTTTTTTAATACCGATGGCGTCCACACTGTAAGTACCTATTCTATGATCCTAGCCTTTGAAAGTTGTTTCTTATAAACCCTGTCATCACTTTCACTACATATTATAAGACATAGTCCACGGCCGCGTCTGTCTCTCTGTTCGCGATAAACTAAAAAACTGCTGCACCGATTTTCATGCTCTTTTCACCAATGGATAGAGTGGTTTTCGAGGAAGGTTTTGGTATATAATTTGTACGCAGGCATCAGCTAGTCTTTAACAAAACCCATCCATCAGTTTTTAGATATCTACATGACTTGTCAATTTTAAGTACATACGTCAGCACATCAGGCTATCGTCAAATTTCTTTAAAATATTTACAACTTTATCGCTAAACCTTTAGGTTCAAGGTTGATTGGAAACATTTTACAGTTTCAAGTAGCTTTATGTGCTGTTACATGGATATATTGGCGCGTGGCGAAAATCGGAACTAACGCGTCAAGACCGCCCTCTACCAACGTCACACAAACGTCTAAAGATCTTTGTAACACTGTAGTGGCTGCGATTGGCTGGCCGTAAAGATAACAACCAATATGTAACTCAAATGAGCCTTCAGAAAGGATTCGTCTTATCAATATGACATTACGTTAATCCAGCATAATTTACGCAATTCATAATGATTATACGAAATTATGTTGCAATTAGGATTGAGGAGCTCGTGGCTAAATAACAACAGCTGCTCGGGTCGATCTTTACCTTAAAACCTCGCTTGGTTAGGTTGGTATATGGATGGGTGTCCATCTATTACAGACCAAGTTACCTACGTGGTTCGGAAAGCACGTTAAGCCGTTGGTTCGGAGTGCCATTTGTAGATGCCGTGGCCTGAAAGTCTTACAACCAGTCTTACCAAGGGGCATCGTTTTACCCAGTACTAATTGGGTTGTGGGGGTCAGATAGGCAGTCGCTTCATGTAAAATACTGATAAATGTAGTTAAAGATATGTAATCATTAAAATAATCAACACAACTCTCTATTTTCAAGTTCATTTAACTCTATTCAATAACTAGTTTATGAAAAAGTCATTCTCTCTTCTTCTTCCTCCATGTCTATTATCCCAATTTATTTGGGGTCAGCCCTCCTAGTATTTCTGCGCCACACCGCACGGTTGTGGGTTGTCTCTGTCGTTGTGTTGCTCGCCGTCATGTCCTTCGCTAGTGTTCGTATCCAGGTTATTGGTGGTCGTCCACGGCCTCTTTTTCCGTCTGGTATGTTCATGACTCTTTTTGTCATGTGGGCATCATCCCGCCTCATCACATGTCCGTACCAGCGCAAGCGGTTTTCGCAGAGCTTATCCTGTATCTTTGCGACTTTAAAAAGTCATTCATTGGGCTTTAATAAACTTGTATTGATGATTTTGATAATTATAATTCTGTAACTACTTACGTGTTATTTGCACAAGTCATATTTTGATCAATATACAATCTTAAACTGACCTGCAAATTGCAAAAAAACGTAAGAAAATTGTACATTTGCGGGCTACCTCCGCGCTTCCAAGCTTTGCAATATGTCATTACCAAAATACTCATTTGACGTAAACAAATGACGCGAGCGTATTAATGCAAGTCATGTCGGTTGTTGCCATAAACGATACCTAAGAGTAAATTAATTGTGTTTGTTGCTAGACTACCTTTTTTCGGATGGAAAATCATCAAATGACTCCTTCCGCTCTGGGCGGAGTGGGAGGGAGTGTCAGACTTTTACTGATTAAAACTCATCCATGTTCCTTCTTCGCGCTTTATGTTCTGGGGCCGCGGTATCTCTTTCGAACAGTCCCGCAGCCTTAGACTACCTGACTTTTGCATCTTCTGGATATCAGGTGTAAACGGACTTTTTACGAAGCATTCTGTACATAAAACTAAGTAACGTTGTGGTTAAATGGTAACAGCCATTCGAGTTAATTAGGTTTAGCTGCGGTTGCCTAGTTTGGTCTATAGATGGGTGACCACACATGAAATACCGAGTTTCCGCCATGCTTCGGAGTTAAGCCGTTGGTCCTGGCTGTCATTTGTAGATCTTTGACAGTCGTTATAGGTAGTCAGTGACTGAAAGTCTGACAACCAGTCTTACCAAGGGGTATCAACTCTATGACTAGTACCCACTCCCTCTAATAAAGAGAAGGTTTGAATCTCAGCAAAGAAAACATTAAAGGCTGTGATATACTGTGTTTGTTTATGGTGTATTGCCGACTCTGTCTTTCCTTTGTAGTTTGACAGTTGTGTGACAGTGACAGCTAGAACACGTGCGTTTGTCTATGACAAGTTCCTTTCTCTTTCTTTTACTTGTTCTTAGACAATCGTGCAACAGAGACAACAATACTACATAGCCGAAGCACGTGCTAATAGCTCTGAATCAGCATATTTATCTTTTTTTCCTTTACCACAATGTCCGAAAAATTCGCGCATAGATACTAAATTTATCTAATTTCATGATAAAACTGTTCGTAAAATGTTGAACGACGCGTGAGTAATACATATATATGTGTTATATAATCTGGTGAATCATGTTTTATGTTCATTCATAAGTTGATATTACTATCATGTGGACCACTATCTCTACATACGATCAAGGTAAAAAAATCTAAATACTACGTCTCGAAATTGTACTTTAAAAGAAGACTTAAAACCTTACTTTAGAGTTTGTTATTGTTTATTCAGTTTTACCAAGGAGTGTCGTAGTGCTAACTGGGTTGTGGCGGTCAGATAGGCAGTCGCATTCATGTAAAATACTGGTATTCAGCTGCAGCCAGTTAGACTGGAAGCCGACCCCAACATAGTTGTGAAAGGAAATCTTCTTCTCCTTTCCAATTAATTTCTGGTCGGCGCACATGTCTTGTTCTTCCATAAACTAAACTTATATTGTCACTTACGGGATATCTTCCGTGATTATTTATTATGTTGAGTTCCCGATATTTCGACGCTGTTGCAAGCGCCATGATCGCGGGTTGACTGGAGTATGCGGGGATGGAAATTAAATTGTTACGAGCAGACAAATCTGTCTACCCTCTTTCTTTGTCTTTTGCTACGTGCACTATTGGAACTCGACACTAAGTCACGACAAAACGCACTCACAGTATCACCAAGTTTTGTGGAGTTTTTTTGATGATGCCGGCTGCTACTTGCATACTTAAGACTGGATTCCACGTACTCGACAATTTAAAGCCATCCTCTCGATTGAAATTTTGAAGTGACAATATAAGTTTAGTTTTAAACCGTGAAAGCCTAAAACAGTGTTTGTTCTTCCATACTCCTCTATTACTCGTCATCTCATCAGACACCTCCTTTCTAGACATATCATCCTTCACACAGACCATCCATCGTTACTAAAACGATAGGCATTTATTTTGTTTGAAGTCTTTTTTTTTAGGATGGGAAATCATCAAATAACTTCTCCCACTCTGGGCGGAGCGGGAGGGAGTGTCAGACTTTGACTGACTAAAACCCATCCATGTTCCTTCCTCGCCCTTTATGTTCCGGGGCCGCGGTATCTCTTTCGAACAGGCCCGCAACCCAGGTTTTTTTGAAGACTGCCAATCAGTCTTTAAGAGTGAAGAACTGAGTGTAAAGTTTTTCATCCCCAATTCCATAGACCATGTTGTATCCTCCAACCACACGAGTGTTAGTCTGATGGACTAATGCCCGAGAGTTGTCAGGTTCTTCTATATGCTTGTAATTCGCGGATAACTTTCAAAATGTTGTTGTTAGTTCTTCGAGTTTTGTCATAGATGGCGTTGAAGTTTGTGCTTTTGCTCTTTTTCCAATTGAATTGTAGTCAACGCAGCATGTCTTCTTGTTCCGTACGTCTGTATTACTCTTCTTCATCTCAGCAGTCTTCTACAGTTTTATAATTCATCATCTTGTAAGTAATTAACATTATTCATTTATTTGTTTTAGGCATGTACACGATGCGTATGCTGGACGGCGCTAGCGCCCACCACGCTCCACACCACAATCATTCTCATATGATGATCACAGGTATGTACATATTACTGTTCATCAGTTCATCCGTTTAGGAGTTACGATGCCAAAGACAGATAAACACAGCCAGTAAAACCTCGTCACCACCTCACCTGATTTGAAAAATGATAACTAGGTACTCTTATGGCTTTAGTAATAAGGAATAGAATGCAATAATCGACGACATTCTTTTTTTTTAACAAAAGTTATTACTCAGTAATTATGTGTAGGTTATATAAACCCAGGGCTGGACTTGTTAAATGAATTAACTGTTCAATTACCGATCTGGCCCAATATCTTATACAGCAAGCATAGCTGATATGTTAAAATCCGGCTCGAAGGACCAATTTATACTTTATACTAGGCTCACCAGCTAAGCTGATTTGCACTCTTTGTTTATTGTAAAAAGGACTACATTGCACATACAAGAAATTATTTGAAATCGGCATGATTTTATAAAAATACATCAACTTTTGTAGTTTTTTCCTCATTACAATGACTGAATAATTTCAAAACATGCTCTGGGTATATCCAAAGACTGTCAAATGATGGATGAATTAGCAATACATCCAAAAAGTCGCGTTTTATCAACAACGCATTTACATAAAGACTATTTTAAAACTTCATCAATGACTGAAGAAATAAATGGCACATCATTTCAGAGATAAAGATAGCAGTTTCAATTCATTTTGCTAAGTAACTTTTGTAATTACGCTATTGTATTTTATAGTATGAAATGGCGAAAAGACTAAATCCGCATTGTCATCTCGTCATCATATTTCCTCATTGCCATTTGATTTTTCGTCACAGTTGCGGCGTATGATAAAAATAAATCTGAAATATCATAATCAAGGTTTGGTACATACTTCTGATCAACTGTCTATGGGACTATCATCATTTTCCAGCCCTGTCTCCGTATTCACAAACGTTCGACTCGCTTCCGATTCGGGAAGTCGTATGTGTATCTCGGTCTATTTCGTAATGCCAGAAGAAGACAGATATACGAGTTGTCGAATCGGAAACGAGTCGAACGTTTGTGAATACGGGGTCTGGTCCCATTCTACTCGGGGTCGGCACAACCATAGATAATACACAATATAATACAAGATAGATGCGCAACTCTGGTTTTCGTTTTTAAACTGTGTACCTCAACTGTTAGAAGGCACTGTTAGTTTCTGTTCAACCAAATAAATACAAAAAGTAATTCTTGACTACGGATTCGAACTTGGGAACTATTATTCACTAGGCAAACGCTGTCACCGCTAGGCTATCTACTTCACTGAACTGAAATAGCAGTTCTCTTTATGACAGTTGTAAAACAGTCAAACAGTTGAAAAGTTTGTGTCCTTTAACACACAGATGGCGGCACTATCTATGAAAATTTTGGTTGACGCCAACGTATGGAAGTTTCACCCCGGGTGTAACGTTCTCTTCTTCCATTCTTCCCTGTTCGTCGTCACGGCATCATATCCGTTCACTTTCACATTATTCCTCACGGACCGTCACTATAGGACCGTCATCGAAACATCGACAAAAAAATCAACTGTCCCATACAAAATTACGACCTCAACATTGTTTGAAAAAGGCTTAACAGCTGATGATGTATTATTTTTACTTAACACAACGCTTACATAGTACACTCACATTTCTCCAATTATGTTTAAGAGCCCTCTTACAGTCCACTAGCGCCGCCAATCGAAAAAATGTCATAACTCGTAAATAGAATCAAAAATACAAAATGTGGTCTATTATTACTGTAAAAAAGGCAATAACGTAATTTTATAACACATTGTCACCACTTGAAATATAGCTGTTTAGCTAAATCGTGCATTTGTAACAAAAACGGCCGTTTATGTTTTTAATGCACGATTTAGCTAAACAGCTATATTTCAAGTGTTGATAAGGTGTTATACAGTTACGTTATTGCCTTTTCCACAGTAATAATAGACCACATTTTGTATTTTTGATTCTATTTACGAGTTATAACATTTTTTCGATTGGCGGCGCTAGTGGACTGTAAGAGGGCTCTTAAGTCCCTTGTAAAAGGGCGCGAGCTATCAATCGGGCCTAAATCTAGACTTCGTGGCTTCTACGAGTATTTAGAAACTCACTATGAATGAATGAGTTATCTAGATTAACATTGATAACGTATATAGTTTATCTAAACACGAATGTAAATACCCATTTCCGTTTTAAAATTGTGATAGTATGACTGTCCATGATGATTAATATCTAGTATCTCAGTCTTTTATCAATAATCCATAGCTGTTACTCGTATTAATATTATTCAAATTGGAGAAAATCCAAGAACAACTAGAGCTTTATCATAAGACCCTGCACGTGTACTCAGAGGGACATTTTATCAGCGATAACCATCTACCATCTGCCTGCCTGCTTACCAGATGCAACTGAATCTGACCTACTCACATTTTTTTTTCGGTAACAGACCAAATTTCGTGTTTAAATTGTGACGTCACGAAATTTAGGACCCCTCCCACCCCTTGATTTAATGTCACTCTTCGCCCCCCCGACAATTTCTTACTTTAACATGTGACGCAGTTAATCGATGGTCCCTTAAATGATATCGTTAGTGATTTGATATAATCTTGGAGTGTACCATCTTAGGTATTTAAATAATATCAGATAACGTCATATTATTATCTAAAAACAGTCAACAAGATAAACACGTTTTCAAATTAAACCGAGTCCTCAGGAAAATTCAAAATGGCGGCTTTCAAACGTCAACTGTCAAATTTGACAGATGTTTTAACCTAAAAATGTCGTTGTTTCAGAGCGGGACTCGGCCTCCGACTCTGCTGTATCGTCGATGGGATCTGAGCGTGTGCCCTCACTGTCTGATGGAGAATGGTGCGATGGTAGCGATTCAGCTCAGGAGTTCCACAGGTCAGTAACCTAGATAAATTAGCTAACCTCACTGTGTGCCCTCTGTCGGCCCTCCTTCGGTCAGCGGACCGGCTTGTGTCCGAGGCAGCGGAAGTCGCATTAGATCCCGGGCAGTGGGGTGGTTTTAGACACTACGAGTGATCAATTAAAGTTTTCCACCTTGAGAGAAAAAGCTAGCCTATCTGTGCAGGTGTCGTTGTCAGTCGTTGACTGGGCCAGCTTCCATTATAAAATGGCCCTGTACCCAGCTCAGTGTAAAAAAAAAATGTTTTTCTCTATAACTTATCTAAGACAACTCTATACAGCCAAACTTTTTTCTTAAATTGAGTCAAGAATAGCGCCATCTATCGGTTTTTAGTGGAAGCTGGTCTAGAAAAACCTCATTGATAAATTTTTGTTGTCGCCGCTATTAATTCTAACATCAATTGAGTGCTTTTCCCAAAAAAACAGCCGAAGCCGCGAAAAAAATGCTAATCAATAAATCCGAATGGATACCAATGAGGGATTTTCTTTTTCAAATCTTCCCTAGTCGCCACATAGATGGCGTTGGTTTGACTACGTTACTGCAAGGAACAGAACGTCACATCATTTCACTTAGACCTAATGATTATATTCAGAAGCTTATGCAAACGAAAGTGTCAGTCAACGAGCGTATGTGACGTGTGTTTTTTCAAGCGTTTTGGTTTTGGCACCTAGTAACGTAGTCGGATCAACGCCATCTATCGAGTTCACGGAAACTATTTCTTTTTTTTTACTTCTCATAAAGCCAACCTCTCATTAAATGACTTTTACATTTACATGTTGTCGTCAAAATGTATTTGTTTTTAAGATACTCATATAGCCTTGTACATGACACAGCAGTCTAACCTTTATCAGCTAGATGAGATAACCAATAATGACGTTTATTGTGTCTGCATTACAGTTCAAAATTCCGCCCATACGACAACTCATTCGGTCGCGAGCGCGCCGCGCCACACCAAGCACAGAAGAAACACCATATGTTTGGAAAACGATGCTTTCAGGTGAATATTTTTATTGAGATAACTTGCGTGATTAATAACTCACTTGTTTGAGACGTTTCATCGAGATTGGACCAGTAGTTTTGGTGTAGAGATGTGACATGTTACATTTGACGTGTAACGGGTATTTATCCGTCTTCGTCTGTTTTATAATGTGTTCTGATCGAAAGGACAGATATGACATACATACCAACAAAACTTTTTTTCCTGCAGTTGGTCGGTTATAATAATAATTTATTTATTTATTTATTTATTTATTTATTTAAAGACTTTGGAAGACTTACAGCTAAATACACTAGTGATAAGTAACAGAATGATAATCAGACAGCCAATTACAAGTCTTCACGTCTAGAGCTTGTCTGGTATAAACATTACTGTGGAACAAAATATACACACTGCCAAATAATGCCAAAAAATAAAAAAAAGAATAAAGTCATGCAAATAGATCATCACCCAAAGTATGAAACATAATAATAATAATTCGCTACAGGCTATTTTATATCATGGGAACCAATATGTTAAAATACAATTAAGAAAAAATAAAAATAGAGTAATAATAAAAATAAAGTCTAAAGAAATTTATGCTTTAAAGAAATCCATTGTTAAGCACCTTTTTGCCGACATCACACTTGTTTCAGAAAGATCAAAGTCGAACTGTTTGCACACCTTATTATAATACCTACTCACGCGCACAACGTATGAATTTTGTCTATAGTTAGTATTTGCAAATGGCACTCGTAATGGTGGATTAAACCGTTTGGACTTGTTTGGAACATTAAGGTAGAAAGTTGACAAAATATCAGAACAATCAATGTCACCACGAAATGTCTTCAACAAAAACATACAGTCAGAGATCTCACGACGATTAATCAATGGTAAGAGATGGTATTTCTTACAGAGACTAAGATAGTCACTGGACTGATACGGTACCCCTTGATGAAAGCATAAAAATTTTATAAATCGTTTCTGTACGCGCTCAATACGGTCAACATATTTATGATAGCATGGATTCCATATTTCAGATGCGTATTCCAAGTGGCTTCTAACAAAAGTACAGTATAAAATTTTTAACGTTTTAGCTTGCGTGAAGCACTTGGATAGTCGCATTATGAAACCAAGGGATTTTGAGGCTTTAGCGACAATGGCATCAACATGCTTATCAAAAATTAATTTGGAATCGTGATGAACCCCCAAATCACGAATAGTGCCACAACTGGGTAGTATATGACCACCAAGAGTATAAGATGTGGTTAGGACTGACCGTCCGCGGGAATACGTTACAACTGAACATTTTTTGGGATTTAGATCAAGCTTATTTTTTTGGCAGTATACTTCAAGACGCTGCAAGTCAGTTTGAAGTGCGATCATATCCGCAGACGACGATATTGTAGCGTAAATTTTCATATCATCAGCGAAGCACAGTAATTTGGATGCGGTCAGACAAGAGTCGATGTCATTCACGTAAATGATAAATAATAATGGACCGAGCAACGAACCTTGGGGTACTCCGCTGGGGACTAAAACCCAGCTAGATATATAATTATTCAATACCACAGCTTGCGACCTGTTTTCTATGTAAGAAGAAAACCACCTGAGTAAATCCCCACGTATACCGATGCCCTCTAACTTCCGTAATAGGATGACGTGGTCGATTCGGTCGAAACACTTGCTATAATCGGTGTAGACTACATCGACTCGTTTGCCGTGGTCCATTGCGTCGGTGATGTAGTTATTAAGCAAAATAAGATTGGTGACAGTCGATCTACCTTTAAGAAAACCGTGCTGGAAGGGACTAAACGATTGTTCCAGAGCAGAATAGACCTGGTTATAAATAATCCTTTCGAAAACCTTGGCAATAATACACAGTTTGGATATCGGTCTATAATTAGTAATGTCCGTTTTGGCTCCTTTCTTATGTACAGGCGTTATGAATGCGGATTTCCACAGTTTGGGGACAACACAAGCATCTAAAGATTTTTTAAATAGAATTGAAATAGGAAGTGCAATAGATGAAGCGCAACGCACAAGAAGCTTGGATGAGATATTATCCGGGCCCGGCGCTTTCGATGTATCTAACTTACGAAGCAGGTTGTCTACGTCATCGATGTTCACCGTGATGCGACTGATATCGGACGACAGGTTTGATGATTCAGTAGAAGAGGAAGAGGCAGAGGAATTAAAGCTACCACCAGGAGTCAGGTTGGGATCTAAAAATGTGGAGTGAAAATAAGTTGAAAATGCCTCACTTATGGATTCCCCGGTACGTAATGTTTCGTTATTAAAATTAAACGTGCTCGGGATTGAATTTATATTATGACGCTGTTTAACAAAAGTCCAAAATTGTTTCGGGTTACTTTTAATAGATATTTCGGTAAGTTTTAAATAATTCGCATAACACTGGCTTTCTAATATGTTTACCCTATCACGAAGAAGTTTAAATGTTAGTTCATCAGCTTTGTTGCCATAGGTTTTAAATTTTTTAAAGTATTTATATTTCTCTTTTATTGTTTTTATCAACGAGGAACTGTACCAGATCGGATATGATTTATTACGACAAAGTTTCTGAGGAATATATTTTGATTGAAGATTGTAGATCACGTTATTGAAAAAACTTACAGAATCGTCAACTGACCTTACCGCAAACTCACTTTCCCAGTCAGTCCCACTAATGTCACTGATAATGGATTCGTAATCACCCTTATCATATAAAAATTTTGTACGTGACGCACACCCAAGGGGAGGTGTTTCAACAAGATCCATATTAATTAACAGAGCTGGGTGATAATCATCGATTGGTACCAGTGGGGTTAAACTTTCTGACACGTTGACTGCTTGGTTTGAGAGGACTAAGTCAAGTAATTTACCGTATCGGTTTGTCACGCCATTATATTGACCAAAGTCAAGTGTACATAACTCATCTCCAAGTAGCACTTCATCACTATTTTTAAGATTTGTTGGGACGAACGATATATTATCAGACGGGACCCAACTTATTCCGCTCATATTAAAGTCGCCTATAATAAGAAATTTGTCAGAAACATTATCAATCACAGACCGATTTAAAGAAGAAAGAAAATTAATTAATTGTGAAGAAAAGGAATAACCAAGGTTTTGTTTACATAAATAAATCCCACAAATATGTAAATTAAAATAATTACGCGTATTCGAATTTTTCAAATGTATGCTTATCCACAGAAACGAAAATAATAACGTTTATTTCGGGCCACGCCCATAGTGTTAGTAACAATGGCCTTAAAAACTAGTGTTAGTAGACATACATACGCACACAAAACGGTTTAATTATATACAGTGGAGTTTCATCCAATGTCGCAGCATTGGAGACTCCCATCTATCTGCAAAAACACTCAAAATACTGTTGGTACTGCCACGGAGACGACCGAGCAAGGAAGCGCTTCTCTTACGCATTATGGCCGCATAACCATCAATATGCCGTTCCACAAACATTGTTGACGCGCTACATCGCCATGGCAGCCTCAACAGTGTCCTGAGTGCGTTATTGTACTGGACCCGAAGATCGCTGTAAGCACGCAAACTATAAGCTGGTACTATTGTTTGTTGTGTTGGGTTCAATTCCCTTGTCACCCAAAGTGATTTGTGACAGGAATTTCTGTCTGTTTGTGCTCGGTTGATTGTAATAGTCAGACCCCTATTCATCATCACCCTATGAATGTTCCCACTGCTGGAAACAGGCCTCCTCTCTATGAAAATGTGTGAAGGATGATATGTCTAGAAAGGAGGTGTCTGATGAGATGACGAGTAATAGAGGAGTATGGCGGACCACAGATGAATTGGAATAAGGATATCAGAATGATGATAATGATCTGTAGGCTCTGCCTATCTTGCTGGAATCTGGCGTGATATTATAAGGGGTGTAAAACACCTCTTCACGAAGCCGAAAGGCACTTGTTCTCCTCGTCATTGCGATCATTTTTTTGTTTTACACCATACCTGGGAACCTTCTAGTTACGGAGGTATTGGGGGTCAAAGTTCAAACTATTTGACAACTTTTTTTTTGTTTTAAACACCTCCACGACCCCCGTACTATTCAATCAATCCATCAGCACAAAGTTTTAAGTTAGTAACATTGAGTTTTACCACAAAACATGATATTTCACCCCAAAATAAAGTCGTTTCCTAGCAATAATTTTAGCGTAAAGTTACTTAGTTTGATGTACAGAATGCTTGGTTGACGGCTTCGTGATGAGGTTGTTAACACCCTGTATGATGATGATCAGGCGTGATATATAATATGTTTGTATGGTGTTCACAGGAGCAACCCGCCCCTGTTCTGGAGCCCGTCAACAGGCCAGGTATCGTGAAGTACGAGTGCCCCGAACAGACCTACCACCATGATAATATGCATATGCATAATGGTAAGTAATAGTAGTATACTTCACACATTAATTTATTTGTATTGTTTACTAGCTGACCCACGCAACTTCGTCTGCGTCAAAAGTACTACTTACCTACTATTCCCTACTACTACCTACCTACCTACTACTACCTACTACTTTTTACCGTTTAAACCTTCCCAGGACTTCCACAAATCATTCAAAACCAAAATGAGCAAAATCGGTCCAGCCGTTCTAGAGTTTTAGTGAGACTAACGAACAGCAATTGATTTTTATATACACAAGATTCGTCTACACTTTATTTTTATTTTTACCCGTATCTGGCCTGACCGTGGCATCACCTTCACTTTGGGCCCTATCAGAATACCAGCGCTGTGACGTTTTTTTTAATGTTACAGCACCATGCTGAGATAGGAGCCTTTTGGCCTCGTACAGGACGAGTTTCATTTCTTTTAATTTTTTAATATATATTTGTTTTTTTTTTCTGTGTAATTTTTATACTGATAATTTTGTTGTGTTTGTCCTGTGCGGTCTAATAAATGCTTTTTCTTTCTTTCTTTCTATCTCGCTCGTTTTCGTAATGCCAGAAGAAGACAGATATACGAGTTGTCGAATCGGAAACGAGTCGAACGTTTCTGAATACGGGTTAGGTACTCACTAAATGATATAGAAGTTGTAACATATTATTAATTGTTTCACAGTAGACTTCGCCCCCCGGCCGCAGTTGCCCCCGCCTCACGTGACGAACATCCACGGCCCCGCACTCGACCTCAACACCGCACACTCCAGCCATGCTTTACTACAGGTAATTATCTTTCTAACCGACTTCTAAAAAAGGAGGAGGTTCTTAATTCGGATGTTTCTTTTTTTTTCTTATGTTTGTTCGCGCATAACTCTGTCGCTTGCCAAATCTATTTGAAAAAATCGGCTGTAGCAGCCACAGAGCCTTTTATAAACCTCTTTCTCTCTCTTTCTCTGTGTAACTGTTATGTTGTCCCCTCAGAGTCAGATCCCGAGCCCGGCCCCCCCGAGGTTCGCGTACGCGACGCCCGAGCGAGTGCGACACAACCACACCTACAGCGCACCGCTCGCGGCCGCTGACCAACGACCCGCCGCTGTCAGGGACAAGAGAGGTGAGCCCCTATTACCAACATTAGACCGTAATCATTCACAACTATGTATTTACAAACAAAAAATATCTATAAAGGTTGTAAACAACCTCATCAAGCATTTTGTACATCACACTAAGGAACTTTACGCAAAAACTTTTGCTGGAAAATGACTTTTTTTTGGGGTGATAAATTACGTTTTGTGGTAGAACTCAATGTAATGCACTTATAACATTGTGTGTAAAGAAAAGTGCTTTCTCGAATTGGATTTTTGTTTGGTATTAATTAGCAAAAAAAAAAGAAGATAATTTCAACTACAGTAAAAAATCCTCTGAAGACATGTTCTACGAGTAGAACCAAAAATTCGAAAACATGTGACATCTACCAATCCGCACTGGGTCCGCGTGTTGGATTGTAGAGGGAATGCCCTCTCACAGAGAGGAGGCCGTGTCCCAGCAGTAGGAACATTAATAGGTTGATGATGATGAAAAAATGTTTACACGTTAAAAAATCGAAGAATAAGTTAGTTTAAGATTCATCTCTCTACAACTATATTAAAACTGTAATTTGTCTGTTTCAGTCCGGCGGCTCACAGACGGCAGTATGTCGGACGGAGGCTCCTCAGCTACCAGCAGCGGACAACATCTCTCTCGCGACGAGAAGAGAGCCAAGGCATTAGGTAAGGACGAAAATTAGTCTAGTTTCCACCAGCAAAAAATTCCAAATCTATTTAGTCCTTCAGTAAGAGTATTGGAAAATAATGGACACGTATTTTTGGTTTTTGTAAATCAACGAATATTGACAAAGATAAAACGCATCAGAACTCGGGAGTGGGGGCTCGTGACGTCAGAACTCTCTAAGAATGATACCAAACAGTGACGTATTGGGAATTTTAAAAGCGTCGTAACTTCGTCAATTTTGGTTTATGTGACAAAAGAAAAAATACGTGTCAAATATTTTTTGATAATCTAAGTGACGGACTAATTTTTCAGGACACAAGCCTATTATGGCTAGAAATATACTTTGCTATAGATTTTTTTGAGGCTGGTTCGAGGTGGCGCAGGACAAGTTGCCTGCAGTGGGTCATACAAGCCTATTGAAAAAAAAAATATAGATTTTTTTCTGAATTAGTTTCTGATGATACTACCGAGCGCACCGAGGGCCGATTTTTCAACTTTATTAGTTTGGGCATAAGGCTGAAAAATGGCAGTGCAATCGTCAGTGCACTTGGTATTAATACTCTACCTTATCTTATAGCGAATGCAACAGAGCAATTAAGTACACTCTCACAATGTTTGTTATGAATTCTGGCAACAATCCACAACTTTCAATGCATTTGTGACGAATTTTACAAACTTGCAAAGTAATCAAATCAAAACAAGAAAATTGAAGCATTGTCAGCGACCTTAGATAATGAATCAATGACAAATCTCCCAGATTGATCGTCTAAGGTCCCCCTAATAGTTGAAGTACAAGGGGGACCGTAGACGATCAATCACGAGGAAATCCTCCCAGATTGATCGTCTAAGGGTCCCCAAATAGTTTACGGCGACAAAAAGAGTGTTATACACAAAAATACCCACATTAACCTGTACAAGTGGCCGCAGGCATCCCCCTGGAGGTGCAGGACATCATCAACCTGCCCATGGACGAGTTCAACGAGAGACTCTCCAAGCACGACCTCAGCGAGGCTCAGCTCTCACTCATCAGGGATATCAGGAGGCGTGGGAAGAACAAGGTATGTCAAGTTTTATTTTGGGCCTTAATCGTAGCGGTATAAGAATTGAAGTTGAATGCATTGTGATGAATTATGAGACAGCTGATTATTTTTACAACCTTTCAAGTTCATGAAGGTCCAGGAATGGTTTTGACATTGAAAAAGCAGTTGATGAACTTGGAGGGTTGTATTGGTGATTTTGATGATTATAATTCTATAACTTAATACGTCTTACAGTCGCGACCGATACGTTTATCAACATGCAACTTAGCACTGGCCAGCTAATTGCCAAAAAACCCAAGACTATTTGAATTTCGTGGCCATAAATTTAACTTTAAACCTTGAAAGCTTAAAACAGTGTTTGATAACTATTTATTTATATGATGTTGATTTAATCTTTTCTCTGGACGCTCTTAATGTGCACGTTTTTCTACATCGTTCTCACATATATGTATAATCACACATGAATGATGTAACCAAGATTTTGTAACAACATTATGATTTAAAAGAGTGTCCATGGAGTTTCTTGCCCGTTCTTCTCCATAGAGATCTACGCTAGGGAATGGGCAACTACAGTACTTTCACAGTTTTTATGTCTTGTGACTGGGACTGTAGCTACATTTAATTTTCATCTTTGTTTCGACAATTCAAAAGTGCCTGTGTGGCCTAATTGAAATAAATGCTTTGATTTTTATTGATTTTGATTTTGCACTGGCCTGCACATTGCAATAAACCTAAGACTATTTGAATTTCGTGGCCATAGCTTTAAACCTTGAAAGTTTAAAACAGTGTTTGATAACTATTTAACCTATTATCTGTATTCCCTCGCCAGGTCGCGGCCCAGAACTGCCGCAAACGGAAGCTGGACCAGATAACATCCCTCGCAGACGAAGTACGTACAGTCCGGGATCGCAAGATTCGCACCCAACGGGATCACAGCTCACTCATCGCTGAGAGACAGCGAGTCAAGGAACGATTTGCGGCTCTTTACCGACATGTGTTCCAGGTAAATGTCTATTTAAGTTCTCAATTCATCATCATTTGAGCCGAAATACGTCCACAGCTGGACATAGGTCGCCTCCAAGTGTCGCCACATTGACCGGTCCGGTATAACTCGCAACAGATTTACATAACTTTCACCAGGTCATCTATTAAAGTTCTAAATTCATCATCATTTGAGCCGGGTGGAGTCCATTGCTGGACATAGGCCTCCCCCAAGTGACGCCACATTGACCGGTCCCGTGCGACTAGCATCAGATTCACATACCTTTCACCAGGTCATCTATTTAAGTTCTAAATTCATCATCATTTGAGCCGGGTGGAGTCCATTGCTGGACATAGGCCTCCCCCAAGTGACGTCACATTGTTCTAAATTGTAGCTATGTAATAAGCATGACAACAGTATCAAAAAAAATCAAATCTATTTAGTCCGTCAGTTAAAGTAGTGAAAAATAATGGACACGTATTTTTTGTTTTTGTAAATCAATGAATATTGACAAAGATAAAACGCATCAAAACTCGGGAGTGGGGGCTCGTGACGTCAGAACTCACTTAAAATTATACCTAGGCGTGGCGTATTGGGAATTTTAAAAGTGTCGCATTTTCGTCAATTTTTGTTGGTCCTGCGTTCGATTCCCGGGTCGGCAAATTGTTATTGGGTGTTTACATCAGGAAATGGGGTAGACGACAAAAAATCTCTAATTAGTCCAGTAATATTTGACCCGTATTTTTTCTTTTGTTACGTAAATCAAAACTGACGAAGATACGACGCTTTTAAAATTCCCAATACGTCACGTCTAGGTATAATATTTAGCTAGTTCTGACGTCACGAGCCCCCACTCCCGAGTTTTGATGCGTTTTATCTTTGTCAATAATCATTGATTTACAAAAACAAAAAATACATGTCCATTACTTTTCAATACTCTAACTGACGGACTAAATATATTTGTAATTTTTTGATACTACCCTCATGCCTATTCTCAATAGGGTCACCCTCTATTACCTACCGAAATGTTGGTATACTGCTACATACACCACAGCTCAACCATTCTTCGATACCAGGCGTGATGTTATGTAACTTATCCATGATTTTCTTCCGTCAGAACCTGCGCGATCCTGAAGGGAGACCGCTGTCGTCCCAGCAGTACTCCCTGCAGCAGGCAGCTGATGGTAACGTCGTCCTTGTACCCAAGATGCCCCAGCACCAAGGTAACTAACTTATCTATACTATCTATACTATATATGTATATATCTATACTACTCGTATATATGATATTATAAAGCAGAAGAGTTTTATTGTTTGGTTGAACGCGCTAATCTCAGGAACTACCGGCACGAATTGTGAAAATATTTTTGCGTTGGAAAGTCCATTGATCGAGGATAGGCTATATAACATCACACTATGACTATCAGGAGCGGAGCAGGAATGAAAAATGTTGCAAAAACGGGGAAAATTTATTCTTTTGTGAGCTTTTTCTCTCATATATGTGACGCAGACGAAGTTGCGTTGGTCAGCTAGTAAAATATAATAAAGATAATTAACTATAGGTAGGTGCACATCAATGGGCCACTAGACGCATCATAACTGAGAGAGACTCTTGTCTAATAGGAAGTCATTTATAGAGTAGTAGCATTTGTTTACTAGCTTAGTGTGGCACTAGATGGCGCTGTGTGTTAATGTCCATCGATATTTATATTATATTATATTTCTTTCATTAAATGGGTATTGCTAGCTACTGTGCGCAATTTAATGTTATGTTATAGAGATCTAACTTCCCTTTCTCCCGCAGATCACCCAATGAACCGTACGAATGACGATGATATGGACAGAAAGGCGAAGAGCTACGACCAGTGACCTCCCGCCGTCTACATCCCGTTCCCGAGATGGTAACGCACACACACATTAACACTTTAAGACTCTACCATGCAATAATATTGTTAAAGTATACAAAAAATAGTTTTTAGCAAAAAAGTGCAAGATTTTTGTGAAATAAAACCGATATTGTTGTCAAATGTCATTTTTGAGTGTTTAATTTGTTAAATTTCACTGTTATAGAAAATTTTTATGAATCGCTTTAGTCAGCCGATGCCTGAATTCTGATTCTCAGTTACATAATCGGTAAAAATATATCTCCATTCAGAATTTGAAATTGACAATGTAAGCCCTGCATTGTACTTCAAATATGACACCTGTCAATATTGACGTTTGACACATGTCAAAATAGCTTTCTATCGATTTTTTAATGTTTAGTAGCACAGTTTTTTTTAATATTTGTACATACATGCCACTTTTCTAAATATATTAGACAAAATAGTGTGAAAGCTTTCCTATCAATAATGTAACCTATAGTGCAGTTGCATAAAAGTCCGCCTTTTTAATTAATGGTCACAGGTTTGAATAGAAAAAAATGTTTTTTTTTTATTGTACCTATTGTGTGTGTTATCCACTTAAAAAAATGACCTATTTTGGGCTGAAATGTGAACTCGAAAGTAATTTTCATAGCTTATGAAGGCCAGTCCATACGATTTCTTGCAGCTTGAATGTCCGCTGCGATTTATAGCTTAGTATAGCTTCTACATTCTTGTAAAAGGAGGTTAGGCTACAAGCTGAGTTTTTTGTAAAAATATCGAAAAAAAAATTGTTTGTGATACAAAAAAAAGAATTCCATTTTGACTTAGTTCTTGATTAGCGATTTTAAAATTGAGTGAGTTTACGTGTTTTTTACAGAAAAAAAAACAATCTTTAGTAAACATATTGTATGTATTTCTTTAAAAAACTGTATATTTGATTTGTAGTTATTTTTTTTCTATGTCATCGGTTTTTTTCTGTAAAAAATACGTAAACCTAAGCCTAGTTTTTTTTTGGTTTACCAACAAAATTGTTCCAAGCGAAAGTAAGAAAAAAAAAACAAAAATATTTACCACAAACGACTGATATCATATAAACCATAGATTTTAATAAAAACGATTAAAAAAAACACTGGTGTCTATGACATCGTTATGTTGCAATAAGTAAATTTAGAAGTTTTTTGTAAAATATTTTTTTTCTCTTACTCTTAAGTTATGTTATGTTTTTATAATATTAGTTTTTAAGGTTATTGTTAAAATATCAGCTAAAATGATTGACCAGACACAATAAATAAATATACATTATAAATAATATAGGTTAAGTTTTTTTTTATAACAAAAAAAAACTTTTTTTTAACAGGGTAGCTAATAGCTACAACAAGAAAAATAAACACAATTAAGCTGTCAGAATATGAAAATTTCTGACAAAATGTCTGAATATCGACTGATTTGTTGAAGGTCAGATGCCAGTCGTTTCATTTTCAGCTGGATCTGGTTAGACTGGAAGCCAAACAGCCAAAAGACAACATAGTTGAACAAAACTCATAACTTCTTTTTTTCGGTCGGTAAAACAGCTTTTATAACTACCCTGTTGAAAAACAAAGTTTACCTGAACAATATTTTATGCTGATTAAAAATGTGAATGTGTATTTTTCATTTGTCATTTCGGTACGAAAATAAAAACTTGATATTTGTCAAAATTTATTTTGATTTCGTTTTTTGGTTCGGTTTTTCATGCAAATTTTTTCGCAGTATCACTTTTTTTATAAAATATTTATATAGTTACTGTACCTCTTAGAGAAACTATGCGATTGTGATACTGAAGGATGTAACAAGCTTATTATTATTAAAAAAAAAAGCTTAAAATAAAACAATTTTCAAGATCATGTGAATTTTGACAAATATCTTTTTTTTTTTGTAAAATGTAGTACTTTACCTACTGTGCATATTATTTTGAATACAAGTACAAAATAATGAAACAAAAAAAAACTTCACTTTATTATAAAAATGCAGTTTCTACTATTACGATTATACAAAAAAAAAACTAGCAAAAATCTAAATGCTTGACATTTATGTATAATCATAATGGTTGTACTTTTATAAACAATGTAGTTGTTTAAAAAAGATAATAAATACCTGTCTTATTACTTATGTCATTATTATTTAAAATACACCTAAAATACATTTATAATATTTTTAAATACTAGTCTTTGCAGCGTGATAGTCCAAAACTATGCAATAGAAATAACTATCAAGATTAAAAAAAAAAACATGTCTCATGACCTAGATAATAGTTATTTCGTGAAAACAGAAAAAATAATCAAAACTCTGTCTAATATGGTTTCGCAAAAGCAATACAGCAGAAATACATAGTCGGTAAAAAAAAAATAGCTATTTTTTTTTAAATTGACAGATGAAAATTTTCTAATTTTTATTTTCTTGGTTAAAGACTGATGTATTGAATTCGTGGTAACCGTTTTAACGTTAGTGACTCTTTGATCTTATGTAATATACTAATAAAGAGAAAAACACATATTTTAGCCTTAAATGCTTTGATAATACATAAATTATTAGTAATTTTATAATTACCAATTATTTTTTTTATTATTTTTTATTAATAATTTTTGTATACATAAATTAGTAAACTTTCAAAGAAAAATATCTTTTTAGAACAACTACTTTGTGATCTGTACATTTAAGCATACTTATTGTAATATTTTTTTAAAGACAACAAATCTTTCGAAAACCGAACTTTTACAAAAGTAACTAAAACCCTTGTTGTTGTCTTTGGAAAGAAAAAAATGTATAAAATAACTATGGTGCATATTTTTTTTATCAAAAAAGTAGCGCATAGACTATCGCTTTTAAAAGAAGAAAAAAAACAATGAATTAAAACATAAAAAAAATATTTATTCGAATAGGGTGGTGTTGCCAATCGATGGCATTGTATTTATTAAAATATTTAATTTAAAAATAATGTACGCCTTCGCAAAGTTAATAAGCCTTTGAGTATTATTTTATAGTTATTTTTGTTAAGGAGTACTTTTTAAATTAACTATTTCGCAATAATATTGGGTCATAGTGGCTGTGTCCTGTATACAGTGGGTTATAGTGGTCCATCTTCAAAATAGCCTGAAAGCCGTATTATTTTAATCGTCAAATCAATTGCCTACAATCTTCGAAAGTAAGAGATGATCATTTATTGTCGTTCCGAGCACATTTTTCTTATGTTCACACAATATTTAGATTAACCAATGTTTTTTTTATGGTATAAAATTACAGGCAAGTGAGGAATTTCATCTTTGTCCCTGGTTAAACAATGCAACTGCGTAAATAACTAGAAGCTTCTTCACTGTTAAAATTTAATCTCAAATTAATCATCCAACTTAACTAATAGGAAAAAGGAAATATTTTTGATTATTTGTTTGTTTGTTACGATTTAACTCAAGAACTACTCAACCAATTTTAATAATTATTTCATCATTAGAAAGCTACATCTTTACCGAGTAACAAGTAGGCTACTTAATTGATTTTTGCAGACGAAGACGCGATGGAAGTGCTAGTAAAAAAATGTATTTAAATAAAACCCACTGTAAATAGGACTTTATTAAAACGTTACTTTAAGCAACTTAAGTTATTAGGCAACGGGTAGAGCATTTTTAACTTAAGTTTAATAAAAATAAAAATACTTTTACCAAGCTATACGCGCAATGGCTGTGGGTTATTTTGTAAAATTGCCAATGAAACTGTGTAATTATCAGTCATATTTGTTAGAAAATCTTGCCTAGTACTAGAAACAATTTTACCCATTGAGGGCAAAGTTACATAAAACTACGTAACTTTGCCTGACAGACAAGTTAAACAATTCTACCAAATGGTAGGAAAAACGATAAAAAATCTTGAAACTGTACCAACTGGTATGTCGTCTATTTTTTTTTTTATTGTTTTGCAAAGTAAAAATAAATATGACTGACAATTGTGTATTTCACCCTGTGTTATGATAGCTTTTTTATGATTTATCTAAGATTTTCATAATGAAGCTTTTTTGCCTTAATATGTTTATAGAATATTAAATATGGCGATCTCGTTTATGTCAACGGTCCAATCTATACTAATATTATAAAGCAGAAGAGTTTGTTTGTTTGGTTGTTTGTTTGGTAGAACGCGCTAATCTCAGGAAGTAATGGTTCGAATTGAAAAAATATTTCTGTGTTGGATAGTCCATTTATCGAGGAAGGCTTTAGGCTATATAACATCACGCTACAATCATAAGGAGCGGAGCAGGAATGAAAAATGTTGCAAAAACGGGGATTTTTGTGTTTTTCTCTCTTATGTGACGCAGACGAAGTCAGCTAGTGGTTTATAAAAGCTAGTATCACCAATGAGATTTACAGAAAGTTCTATAATCAGTGTGTTTTCGCTGACAACAACATAGAAAAAAAAAACATCTTGCAATGAATAAATAATGCCATCGAGTCCCATATTTAATACTCAAAAACAAACTCTAAATAACTTTTTTACACTTAAAAATAGATGCAAGAATTTTGTATTGATTTCACTACAAAGATTTCGCAAATCACAAATGCAAGAACATGCAAGTAAATGGTTTTAAAGCAAGATAATCTTGCGTCAAAAATGTTACCAACTTGCGTCAAATATGCACGTTTACTTGCATATTCTTGCGTTATGCAAGAGTCTGTATATAGCAATCTGGTTTATTTGTAATGCCAGAAAATCTGTTGTATAAAAACTAGATGTAATGTATTTTTTATTTTAACTTTGTAATAAGATAAGTAAGGTAACATTAGATGCTAAGAAATAATATAAAAAACATGAAATTTAACTTTTGGTTTTTATTTTATTCCTTCATCATTATCTGCCTAGCCTTTCCCAACTATGTTAGGGTTGGCTTCCAGCGTCTAACCAGATGCAGCTGAATACCATTATTTTACATGGAGCAACTGCCTATATGAGCTCCATAACCCAGTCAGTACTGGGTATGAAAATGATAAATGAAAAAAAAAAATTTAACAAAATGCTTCATAGGTATACAGTCAATTGTGTTTGGAGCCTCCTTTTAGACAAAAAAGCCTGTGTTAGGAGACTCCGCTCTTCCATATCTTAGATATGTTATGTTACGCATATTACAGTTAGTATTTTTTTTTTATATAAAGCTGTAGTATTTTAACATCTTTTGGTTGATGTGGTAAGAAGCGTGGTGTGCTTTAGTTGGGTGTGTGTGTAAGATGTATGTGGTTTGATGTGATCTGATATGATGTGCGGTGTGGTGTTGTGTTGCGGTGAGGTGTGTGGTGCGGCGTGGTATTCTACGATACCTCTTGGTAAGACTGGTATTCAGGCTTTTTTGTTAAGACTTTTATTTTTTGTGGCGGGCTACTGTCACACACGCCCAAACCACTGTAACTCCTGAAAGCTAGAATCAACAGTGGCGACCACCAGACAAGCGACGAGACAATGAAGCTCGACGAAGTCACAGAGAATCAATTTAACTGTCTTGGATCCCGCAACTAAATTAATCAGAAAGTATAGCGGAGGAGTAGGAAAAAAACTGTAATTTCCACTTCCCTCCATATCAGCAGGAGACAGAACGAAACAAGGCCAATAGGCACAAAGGGACGTTTACAACTGGGATAGGCCCAGTTGCACCACGGAGAAATATTAACATTAATGGGTCCTCATTTGTGAGCTGTTTTATTTAATTCCAATAATAGGTATGGCAAAAACGCTTAAACGCACGGAAAGCTCTAGTTTCTACAAGGTCCGTATAGTAAATAACTCCGGATGTAACCTGTACACTATCCAACAATGTTGCGTTCATTTTGCCAAAGACTACACTCCCACAAAATGTGATGTGCATATTGTTCATATTCGCAGTCAGATGTGGAACATTGACAAAAAAGCGAGTCGACAAGCTTCAAGGAATAGTACATTACAGCAGAATCCAGTAAGTAAGCCTTCCTGGCCGAGTATGAGTTAACCGGACCGAACCGCAGGTGAGGTCCGGTTATATACGAGGCCAGGATGGCTTTCTTACTGGTTGAGGTTTGTATAATGCTTTTCTCAAAAATGAAAGAAAGTTTAACAACAAATTCGTTTAATTAATATTGAAGGTTACATTCATATTAGGGCAATTACTGATAGATATTGTGATCGATTTACCGGGGGCATTTATATTTGTTTGTTGTACATCTTGATTAACGGACTCTTGGCTGGCAGTAAATGTCTGTGAGACATTAATTTGGTTGTTTGGGAAGGTGGATGCTTGCGATGATGTTACGGGCAGGGGAATAGTGGTCGGTTCTTGGCGAGAGGTAGATGGCTGCGGAGCCAGGCTTAGCTGCTGTTGACGCGATGTAGACGGCTGCGGGGAGGTGGAAGATGATGTGTTTTGAGTATTCAATTTAATTTTTTTATTTATATTGCTTGTAATTTCACTTTTATTTTCTAATGACTCTTCTATGTATCCTTCTGCAACTCGGTCCGATTTCCACCCCCCGTGTCGTTTTATTGTCGTGAGATTGGCTCCAGAGTCAGCAAGAAGGGTAGCAGACGACCTCCGGAAACAATGGCCAGTATAGCTCTCTGGATTTGGTAAATTCAAATATTCTGCTATTTGTTTAGGTATTGCGGCAATCTTATGACGACCGATGTTTTGCCGCAAGCATGTCCCGTTTCTATAATTGATAAAAAAATTATCACTTTTCATATTTTCAGGGCGCAGGTCATGATATTTCCTTACAATATGAGCTGACTCCTTGTGTATAACAAAAGAGCGATCAATTTTTGTTTTTGTTTCTCGTACTTTTACCGAAATTATTTCATTATGGTATTCCACGTCACTGTTTTTAATATTACAGAGCTCCATACATCGGCAGGCGCCATTAATTCCCATTATAGTAATAACCTAAAAACAAAAAAAAACTATTTAAATCGAGAATATAAAAATAAGTTTATGTTATTTGGAACATTACATACCATTTTTGAGAAAAAGAATTTTCTCAAAAATGGTATGTAATGTTGACATAACATCTCTAAAAAGTATCCAGAAAGTGAACTCTACCGGAGACTATTCACAACTGTCCGGTAAGAAGCGAGATTTTAAATTTGGAATCTCCTACTGTCCAGTAAGTAAGTATGTAATTTACTTACTGGACACTTGGTCATCCTTCATCCCTTTTTTTTTTATGGCTTCGCACGGTTTAGGTCATCCTCTTTAGATCTGCTTAGAAAAAAAAAACATAGTACCAGACACAGATTAGAGTTTAGCCATTATAACATGGTTAGAGGGAGGCTCCAAATATATATCTATCTCTTTTTGGTATGACATTTTATGAGATACATAATATATTTTGGAGCCTTAAACATCCATTTTATTGTCTGTGACACTTTTTTTTTTTTTTTTTTTATGGGTCTGTGACACATAGCGCGACGCAGAAAAAGTATGCACGTTGCGTTTTGTACTTAGTAATGTTGTAGAAGTATAGTGTGGGATTTTATGTTTGTATTTAGTCATTTCAGTTTATAAATCATGTTGGATTAAAACTTTCCATTCTAAAATTAACATGGAGTTTCAAAAACAATAATTTACATTTTTTACTAAAACATTCATGTAATGTAAAAATAGAACAATGTTTAAAACTAAACGCAAACTTTGTAGTAAAAAAAACAACGACTGGCGGGATTTCACATTCAATTGCGACAATTGTGTTTTAATTTACCGCGTGAATTTAAATAATCCCAAAAAATGAATTCAAGCGAATCTGATTCGGAAATAGATGGCACTCCTCCTGATTTAAAAGCTGAGGCCAAATTAGCAAAAGAAAATTTACTTCCGCCAAAATCCAAGGAGCGATACATGAAAAATTATGAAAAATTTATGAAGTGGAAGGCAGAAAAACAAGCCAACAGTTGGTCTGAAAATGTATTCTTGGCATATTTCAGCTTCCTTCGCCAAACAATGCAGCCGACAAGTTTATGGGCTGTGTATTCTATGCTTCGATGTGTAGTGCAAAATAAACACGATGTAAACATTAAGAATTATTCCAATTTAATAACTTGGTTGAAAAGACAATCGACTGGCTACAAAGGAAAAAAATCGAATGTATTTACCAGCCAAAACATACAGAAGTTTATAAATGAAGCACCCGATGAAGTTTATTTAGCAGTGAAGGTAATATTTATTTTGTTTACTTATTTAATTTAACTTGTTGTGATGTACGAGTAAGTGGTCTGTTAGTCGGTTGCAATAATATAAATATGCTATTAAATCTGGTTCCAAATAACATAAACTTATTTTTATATTCTCGATTTAAATAGTTTTTTTTTGTTTTTAGGTTATTACTATAATGGGAATTAATGGCGCCTGCCGATGTATGGAGCTCTGTAATATTAAAAACAGTGACGTGGAATACCATAATGAAATAATTTCGGTAAAAGTACGAGAAACAAAAACAAAAATTGATCGCTCTTTTGTTATACACAAGGAGTCAGCTCATATTGTAAGGAAATATCATGACCTGCGCCCTGAAAATATGAAAAGTGATAATTTTTTTATCAATTATAGAAACGGGACATGCTTGCGGCAAAACATCGGTCGTCATAAGATTGCCGCAATACCTAAACAAATAGCAGAATATTTGAATTTACCAAATCCAGAGAGCTATACTGGCCATTGTTTCCGGAGGTCGTCTGCTACCCTTCTTGCTGACTCTGGAGCCAATCTCACGACAATAAAACGACACGGGGGGTGGAAATCGGACCGAGTTGCAGAAGGATACATAGAAGAGTCATTAGAAAATAAAAGTGAAATTACAAGCAATATAAATAAAAAAATTAAATTGAATACTCAAAACACATCATCTTCCACCTCCCCGCAGCCGTCTACATCGCGTCAACAGCAGCTAAGCCTGGCTCCGCAGCCATCTACCTCTCGCCAAGAACCGACCACTATTCCCCTGCCCGTAACATCATCGCAAGCATCCACCTTCCCAAACAACCAAATTAATGTCTCACAGACATTTACTGCCAGCCAAGAGTCCGTTAATCAAGATGTACAACAAACAAATATAAATGCCCCCGGTAAATCGATCACAATATCTATCAGTAATTGCCCTAATATGAATGTAACCAAATACGAAGGCTGCGGCCGGGATACTTAAAAAAAACCAATTTAGATTCTAAAACTGATTTAATAAAAGCAAAAGAACTTACAATAAATGAAAACTATATCTAGCTAAATCTAAAGTTATGCCTTCCTTCGAAGCCGTAATAGAAGTGGCCGACCTCATGTAGCGGTGGCGCGATGGTGCCGCGGTATTTTGTGCATTCAGCGCATTTGCCTCGTGTCGCTAATTGCGCATTTTACTTGTTTGTTATAATTAATTGAGGCCGTCCTTGGTCAGCGCTTTGGATATACTACGCTTGCGTAACACCTCCGCCTGTAGTTCAGCAACTATTTTAAAACGCTCAGTGAAAATGTTGCTGGTAGGTTTTCTCGTTGCGTATGCGTTTCAGATGTTGCAGGAACTGCGTTTTCATGATTTCCTGGTCCTGTGGGTACAGCGTCGTTTTGGTTCGGTTTTCTGGAAAGGTTTCTTCCAGGAAAATATCTTCTGGTTAACATCGCAATTGTAAGTATGGCTGCGATACACAGTATAACATAAAACGGTATAGTAGTATGATATAGCGTTTCAGTTGTTTCAAACGATGAAATCGGCGACTGAAGAGTTATTCTGTCCTGAATAGTGTGTAGTCTATCCAAGTTAATAGATGTTAAATTTGCATGTAGTAAGCTTATCTCCTGTGTTTCAGTAGTGTAGGGAATGTTCAATACTTTTACAGGTTGGCCTTTTATCTCGTCCTTAGTGTTTATTAAGGTTATTTCGTTTGTGTGTATCGAGCAGTGCAATGGAATAGTGGCAAGGTAGCTTCCCCTCAGTGTGTCGTAATCGTCGCTTCCACATTTCATCTGAACTCTGGTAGATTGAGGGAATGATATAACGTAATGTCTACTATCTAATTCTTCTACAGCCGGTTTTGATAGATGTACGGTCGTTAGTTTACAGGATTTTTGTAATGTCTTGCTTGAAATGAAGGTTTGCACGCAGTCAGCTTGAGTTTGGATATAGTGATTTGTTTTTTGTTCGCAGAGGTACCGATTATTATTTAGCTTCGGGCATTCTGCCTCCATGTACATGAACGTATTCCCATTGGTTGCTATGAAAGGATAAGGAGGTATGAGGACTTGGTTGTTCTTGTTCGGGACTATGGAGAGTTTATAAAGTGTATAGGTATCTTCTGAGACTATGGGAAACCTAAATGCTATTACTATTTTCTTGTCGTCGTAATAATACCCAGCTTTAATGATGTCATAGTACTGACGTAATTCTAACTCTATTACGTGGTGATTACCATAAATTTCCTTAAGCCTGTCTACTACGTTACCCAAGATGTCTATTCCTAACATGCTATGATGAATAGTCATCGCGCGGGTGAACGATAAAATATTCTCTATCCTATATAATTCCGATAACACGTCCTCTATGTTTTCGCTGACGATAGTCAACAGCTGATTGAACTTAGCGACTTGGATCATATTTATGCTACTTTCTGCCTGTTTTATTAATAGACTTAGTGTGGTGTTGATTTTACTCTGGTTTTCGACAATTTTATTTATGATATT
Source organism: Xestia c-nigrum (assembly GCA_916618015.1). Taxonomy (NCBI): domain Eukaryota; kingdom Metazoa; phylum Arthropoda; class Insecta; order Lepidoptera; family Noctuidae; genus Xestia; species Xestia c-nigrum. The sequence continues at coordinate 9,974,067 of OU745268.1, read as the reverse complement.
AGTGTGAGTTAGCATCCATTCTTTACTGATGCTGATATGCTCGTTAAATTCATCTATAGTCTTCTTTTGGTTATTTCTCAACGTCTTTATGGCATTATTATATCGAACAGCATCCGAGTAATCGAGGTTACCTGTAACGCTTTTTATGACAGATCCTAGGCCGTCTATAAGACCTCTTTTTGAACGTCTAGGCTCTAGGGTACGTAGCTGATCAGTGACTTTACTTAATTTATCCGAAAGGTAGTCTATTTGATACTCGTAGAGAGAATATGTGTTATTCATCATGTGTAATTTAATGTAACGGAATTGAGTTTGAAGGGTGGAAAGGGTATTTTCAATGTCGTCCAGGTTGACATATTGGAGGAAAGTATGATAATGGGTTATTAGTCTGAGCGGTCCAAGTTTAAAGGGTAGTAATCCAATTCCAGAGTCTAAACTTTCAAGTTTTATCTCCTGGCTCCGTATTGCATATATCGTCAGTAGCAGCGTCATCCTGCAACAATTTAGCAGTCTTAGGTACGCGTTTAAGTCGTGATTTTGCTACGGGGCCGCGTTTCTTTGACGTATAAATGTGGATAGGTAAATCTGCTAAGACTACATCCTGTGTGTATCTGGGGGCTAATTTTTGCCGCGGGGCTGATGGGTTTTTTATGAAGACCTGTTGTTTAGGTTGATACTCCTCCTCCTGCTCGCGGGTCTTATTTCGGTTTTCGATTAAAGATGTGCGATTACTAAGAGAGGTTTCATTTATGATTTGGTATACTGTTTTCATTTGATCTCTATGGTTTAATATGTATTGTTGCAATAGGTGGCTACTTAGATCAATGTCCCACGGGTCTCGGCTATCAAAGTGCCCGGTTATTATGTCAAATGGTCTGCATTTAGTGAAACTATGGATTGAGCTGTTATATCCGAGTAAGGCATATGGTATTAGATTGTTTGCGGGTTCTTTTTTATGTTGAATACGTAGGATTCTTATGTGTTCAAGTAACGTGGAGTGGAACCTTTCTATGTTGCCGTTATCGTTAGGACTGTGAGCTAGTGTTTTATGGTGATTAATTTTGTGGAGTCTAGTGAATTCAGCGAACAGCTGATTAGCATACTCGGTACCGTTGTCCGTTATTATAGTTACAGGAAAACCATGGTGAGTGCAAAACTGTAATAGGCCCTGTAAGATACTAATTGCGGTACCATCTCTCATAAGGTATGCTTGTCCGTATTTTGAAAATACATCAATGAATGTTAGGTATTTCTCATTTTCGACCGTGAAGAGGTCCATATGAATTATTTCAAACGGTTTAGTGGCTGGTGGCACTATGTTAAACTTTTGTTTGATGGGACTTCGGTCATATTTGGCCTGACCGCAAGTAGTGCATTCATTAATATACTTTGTAATGTGGTCTCTCATTTTCGGCCAGTAATACTTATGCGAGAGGGCTAGGTGACATTCGTTTATGCCGCGATGATTAGTTTTTCCGTCATGATAATGCCTAATTATGTCTTGCTGCCTAAGGTACTCTTTTACATTTTCGAGTTCGGATTTACATAGCACGAGGTTCATTGCAGAGCTTTTAAAGTTATCTTGTATTATAGGAATGATGTCATACATGCTCAAAGGGGGGTTAATAATAATACCCGTCTTCACCTTCGGGTTTACGTACTCTTTTATAGCGGCTATGACGTCATCTATTAGGTTAGTTTGTGAAACTTGTATAGAGGTGCGAGTATGTGTGTCAAACGGTTTGGTCGCGGTCGGTCTTTTTTTTATGTCTCCTACTACTGTCATGATTATTTGTCGGTGAAATTTATTTATAGGTTCGTCGGTGATTGGTACTTCGAGTATGGGGTTCTCGTTACTTGTGTGGGCTGTTTCAGTACTGGAGTCTGCTATTGACGGGGGTTTTTCGGAAGGATTCACTGTAATCGAGCTTATCTCGTCATTATGTATTTCAACTCGCGAGAGGGCGTCAGCGTTGGTGTTGTTTTTGCCCTTTTTATACACTACAGTGAAGTCGTACTCACTGAGTTTCAATCTCCATCTAGTTAAACGCGAGTTAGGTTCTTTCAAGCTCATAATCCATTGTAGTGGCTTATGATCCGTGACTATCTTAAACTTACGTCCAAAGAGGTAGGGTCGAAAGTACTTAGTGGCCCACACGATGGCGAGAAGCTCTTTCTCAATGGTACTGTAGTTTATCTCGCTTTCGTTTAGTGTTCGTGATGCGTATGAAATCGGTCTGTCTGATCCTATTGGCCCTTGTGATAATATGGCTCCTATCGCAAAGTTAGAGGCGTCTGTTGTCAATATGAATTCCTTATTGAAGTCGGGGTACTGTAAGATCGGGTCGTTTGTTAAGAGGTTTTTACATCGTTCGTAGCAGTCAACGTAGTCTTTATTAAGTGTGACGTTCCTACCTTTCTTTAAGCACTGAGTAAATGGTTTCGTGATTCTAGCGAAATCGGGTATGAATTTTCTGTAGTATCCTATAAGTCCGAGAAACTGTTTTATCTGTTTTGAGGTTTTGGGTATGGGGTATTTTTGTATAGCTGTAATTTTGTCCGGGTTTGGTTTGATTCCTTCATTGCTTATTATATGACCTAGGAAAGCGGTTTCTAACTTCAAGAATTCGGACTTGTCCATCTGAATCTTAAAGTTAGATTCTCGGAGTCGTTGGAATACTTTCTCTAGGTTATTTAGATGCTCCTGAAGCGAGGTACTATAGACTATGATGTCATCCATGTAGACGAGGCAGATCACGTTTTGTAGGCCTCTCAGCACATTGTCCATTACCCGTTGGAATGTTGACGGGGAGTTCTTCAAACCCATGGGCATTCTTAGGAACTCAAAATGCCCATGTTCTACATTGAATGCTGTCTTGTGGATGTCGTCAGGGTCTGTCTCAACTTGGTAAAAACCACTGGCAAGGTCAAGGGTACTAAAATACTGGCACTTCCCTAACTTGTCTAGGACGTCTGTTATGTTCGGTATGGGGTATTTATCGTCTATGGTTTTTTCATTTAGTTTTCGGAAGTCTACTACGAGCCTCCATTTTTGTTTCCCGGAAGCGTCTGCTTTTTTAGGGACTACCCAAATGGGAGAGCTCCAGGCTGAGTCAGAGGGTCTAATGATATTTTGTTCCAGCATTTTTGAAATTTGCTCCCTAACTTCTTGGCGATGAACGAAAGGATATCTGTAAGTCTTGGTATAGATAGGTGCGTCGTCTACAGTCCGTATACGGTGTTTCACCTTATTGGTGAAAGATAAGGGTTCGCCTTCTATGTAAAATACATCTGCATACTTCGAGCAAATATTAACTAAGTTAATTTTCTCCTCCTCATTAAGATGATCTGTTCGCAATTTAGATATTACTTTATTAATGCGAGATGTGTCAGGTATCTGTTCCAGGTTCATGCATTCGATGTTACTTATAGTTACAGCTTCTACCGGGTGGTCTAGGGATAGAATAGTATCGTTGTTTGATGGGTTTAAAATTTCTATAATGCCGCGGTTATTACAAACGGTTGTAATGCATTCGCTTACAATGCAATTGCACAGGTATTGTTGTGGGATATGTACGTCACCGTCTTTAGCGTTTATAGGTAATCTGATAAGCTTAGTTGTGTTGGCTGGTATAACAGCCTCATAAAGGTTTACATTTCGGGAATTAAACATTACGATAGGGTTCCTAGCGGTAGCCGTAATCAGTAGGTTGTCCTTTAAGTCAATCTTCGTATTCCATCTGGTCAGTAAATCTAGTCCGATAAGTCCATCAAAAAATTTGTGAAAGTCATATATGAATAATTTAATCTCGTTAGGGTCATTGAGTTCACGGAAGGCTGGTATAGTTATTGAATAGTCGTTTCTAGTTGTAGCGTGGACGTTAGTTACCTCGAAGGGATCATAGTTAAGAGGGTATTCCGAGTAATACCGTTGTACAGCTGTAGGACTAATAAATGACTGGTTTGCTCCGGTATCAATGAGTAGGTTTAGTGGGGGGTCAGATATTTTTATGTAGGGCAACTGTCGTTGCGTTTGCAAGTTAACTTCTATTTTGAGGGTTTTAATGGGGATTTTATCTGAAAATCCTGGTTTGCGTTACTAGTCGAGGGTTGGGGGTCCTCACATGCTGTAGAGGGTTGAATCGGTTTTTGCTCGGGCACCATAGCTGGTCCGAAGTCCTGTACGTAATAGTAGTTACCGTCGTCACAGTAAACGTTATAGTCAGCATGGTCGTAGTCATAAGAGTAGGGTTCCTCCACGAGGTAATAATCGTAGTTATTTTCGCTGCAATCGTTGAAATTCATCTCGCGGGTTTTAAAATAATTTGTCGGAGCCGGATTGCCAAACTTGGCCCAGTCATGAGGTCTACTTGGCATAGGCTTAGCAACAAAATGGCTGACCCCGCTCATTGGCTGAGGTCCCGGGGCTAGGGCACGTGGCTGAACTCTAAATACGTTGCTCTGAGCGTTATAGTTAGGCGGTGCCGCGCGGAACATTTGCTGCGTACGTGTTTGGTTATTAGGTGCGTTGGGCGCACGTGGCGCGCCATGTGGTTGGAACATAGGTTGTCTCCAACTGCTTTGCGGAGCCGGTGGCCGTTGCCAGTTTGAAAACGGTTGGTGACCAAAGGGTTTCGGCATCGACATGGGTAGAAAACCTGTGGGCTGTGTTAGTAATTTGGGCATGGGAGCGGTTGGAAGTGGCCTTTTTACACTCGCACTATCATTACGATTTTGCAAGTACATCACATTTAGTTCCTCTTGGACGAACTCCAGCGCCCTCTCTATGCTTTCAGGACGCATACAACGTATTCGGGAACCTAGAGGTTCCTTAAGGCCACGTACAAACGCTTGCATTGTTAATTTCTTGTATAGTGTACGTTTCGCTTCTATGGTGGTAGTCACTGTTTCATGCAACGATATATAAGTCATAATGGTACTGAATAACGATTGACATTGGTCGTAGTACTCTTGTGGAGTACTATTACCCTGAGCTGATACTAGGAGGTCATTATAGAGGGCTGTTTCGTCCCTCTGGTCGGCAAAGCTATTAATTAGGGTATTTCGTATTCCTGCCCAACTATCTGGGATGCCATTCGAATTAATTCTAGTTGCCGCAACGCCTGTTATTTTATTTAATATCCCGTTCAAAAGGCATAGGTTACCTAACTCACTACCCGGTTCATTACTTAAATAAGTACTAACTATCTGGTCGCATAATTTAATAAATCGCGTGAGTACGTTAGGGTTCCCATCGAACTCGGGAACTGGGCGCAGAGCCTTAAAAATTGTGTCCGGATCACACGACATTTCGCGGTCCTCTAATAGGCTATTAAAACCTAAATCTATGTCTCTACTCGAATCTAGCACTAATTGCCTACTATTCGGTCTACCTGATGTAGACTCGCGAGGTCCTAAATTACGTGGGTGGAAAATTTTGAAGGATTAAGTGACTTGGATACACAGGAAGCAACACAGGGAATAATTCAAGTGTACTCACATAACCTTCATATCGGTCTCTGGGGTCGATGTCTGGATCCCGTTCTCTCCCGGCAGCAATCCTTGAGTTCGGATACTCGATGAAGCTTGACAGCAGGTTAGCCGCGATCGCTCACGCGCGGTAGCGATAATATCGATATAAGATAGACCTAGCTAACCTCGAGTATCCTACCGACTGCGCCAAATACGAAGGCTGCGGCCGGGATACTTAAAAAAAACCAATTTAGATTCTAAAACTGATTTAATAAAAGCAAAAGAACTTACAATAAATGAAAACTATATCTAGCTAAATCTAAAGTTATGCCTTCCTTCGAAGCCGTAATAGAAGTGGCCGACCTCATGTAGCGGTGGCGCGATGGTGCCGCGGTATTTTGTGCATTCAGCGCATTTGCCTCGTGTCGCTAATTGCGCATTTTACTTGTTTGTTATAATTAATTGAGGCCGTCCTTGGTCAGCGCTTTGGATATACTACGCTTGCGTAACAAACCTTCAATATTAATTAAACGAATTTGTTGTTAAACTTTCTTTCATTTTTGAGAAAAGCATTATACAAACCTCAACCAGTAAGAAAGCCATCCTGGCCTCGTATATAACCGGACCTCACCTGCGGTTCGGTCCGGTTAACTCATACTCGGCCAGGAAGGCTTACTTACTGGATTCTGCTGTAATGTACTATTTCTCAAAAATGGTATGTAATGTTGACATAACATCTCTAAAAAGTATCCAGAAAGTGAACTCTACCGGAGACTATTCACAACTGTCCGGTAAGAAGCGAGATTTTAAATTTGGAATCTCCTACTGTCCAGTAAGTAAGTATGTAATTTACTTACTGGACACTTGGTCATCCTTCATCCCTTTTTTTTTTATGGCTTCGCACGGTTTAGGTCATCCTCTTTAGATCTGCTTAGAAAAAAAAAACATAGTACCAGACACAGATTAGAGTTTAGCCATTATAACATGGTTAGAGGGAGGCTCCAAATATATATCTATCTCTTTTTGGTATGACATTTTATGAGATACATAATATATTTTGGAGCCTTAAACATCCATTTTATTGTCTGTGACACTTTTTTTTTTTTTTTTTTTATGGGTCTGTGACACATAGCGCGACGCAGAAAAAGTATGCACGTTGCGTTTTGTACTTAGTAATGTTGTAGAAGTATAGTGTGGGATTTTATGTTTGTATTTAGTCATTTCAGTTTATAAATCATGTTGGATTAAAACTTTCCATTCTAAAATTAACATGGAGTTTCAAAAACAATAATTTACATTTTTTACTAAAACATTCATGTAATGTAAAAATAGAACAATGTTTAAAACTAAACGCAAACTTTGTAGTAAAAAAAACAACGACTGGCGGGATTTCACATTCAATTGCGACAATTGTGTTTTAATTTACCGCGTGAATTTAAATAATCCCAAAAAATGAATTCAAGCGAATCTGATTCGGAAATAGATGGCACTCCTCCTGATTTAAAAGCTGAGGCCAAATTAGCAAAAGAAAATTGACTTCCGCCAAAATCCAAGGAGCGATACATGAAAAATTATGAAAAATTTATGAAGTGGAAGGCAGAAAAACAAGCCAACAGTTGGTCTGAAAATGTATTCTTGGCATATTTCAGCTTCCTTCGCCAAACAATGCAGCCGACAAGTTTATGGGCTGTGTATTCTATGCTTCGATGTGTAGTGCAAAATAAACACGATGTAAACATTAAGAATTATTCCAATTTAATAACTTGGTTGAAAAGACAATCGACTGGCTACAAAGGAAAAAAATCGAATGTATTTACCAGCCAAAACATACAGAAGTTTATAAATGAAGCACCCGATGAAGTTTATTTAGCAGTGAAGGTAATATTTATTTTGTTTACTTATTTAATTTAACTTGTTGTGATGTACGAGTAAGTGGTCTGTTAGTCGGTTGCAATAATATAAATATGCTATTAAATCTGGTTCCAAATAACATAAACTTATTTTTATATTCTCGATTTAAATAGTTTTTTTTTGTTTTTAGGTTATTACTATAATGGGAATTAATGGCGCCTGCCGATGTATGGAGCTCTGTAATATTAAAAACAGTGACGTGGAATACCATAATGAAATAATTTCGGTAAAAGTACGAGAAACAAAAACAAAAATTGATCGCTCTTTTGTTATACACAAGGAGTCAGCTCATATTGTAAGGAAATATCATGACCTGCGCCCTGAAAATATGAAAAGTGATAATTTTTTTATCAATTATAGAAACGGGACATGCTTGCGGCAAAACATCGGTCGTCATAAGATTGCCACAATACCTAAACAAATAGCAGAATATTTGAATTTACCAAATCCAGAGAGCTATACTGGCCATTGTTTCCGGAGGTCGTCTGCTACCCTTCTTGCTGACTCTGGAGCCAATCTCACGACAATAAAACGACACGGGGGGTGGAAATCGGACCGAGTTGCAGAAGGATACATAGAAGAGTCATTAGAAAATAAAAGTGAAATTACAAGCAATATAAATAAAAAAATTAAATTGAATACTCAAAACACATCATCTTCCACCTCCCCGCAGCCGTCTACATCGCGTCAACAGCAGCTAAGCCTGGCTCCGCAGCCATCTACCTCTCGCCAAGAACCGACCACTATTCCCCTGCCCGTAACATCATCGCAAGCATCCACCTTCCCAAACAACCAAATTAATGTCTCACAGACATTTACTGCCAGCCAAGAGTCCGTTAATCAAGATGTACAACAAACAAATATAAATGCCCCCGGTAAATCGATCACAATATCTATCAGTAATTGCCCTAATATGAATGTAACCTTCAATATTAATTAAACGAATTTGTTGTTAAACTTTCTTTAATTTTTGAGAAAAGCATTATACAAACCTCAACCAGTAAGAAAGCCATCCTGGCCTCGTATATAACCGGACCTCACCTGCGGTTCGGTCCGGTTAACTCATACTCGGCCAGGAAGGCTTACTTACTGGATTCTGCTGTAATGTACTATTACTGTAACGACTGTCAAAGGTCTACAATGACAGCCGGGACCAATGGCTGCGTTCCGACTTACAGAGGTAACTCTGTAAGAAATGCTAGCCACCCATCCACGGGCCCATAATAATGTTGTAAATAATGTACTAAAAATTTAATGAAAAATAACTCGTTAGGTCCTAGGTACCACTCCACTTTTCTCATTTCGTTAGTTCCTCATTCCCTTTCAATATACTTATGTCCAAGTTCACCGAAAGGACTTTAACAGTCTGATTATCTAAAAACAGCTGTCACTGTGACATGTTCCCATACAAAAAAAATATGTTTTAAACAGCTGTGTTTAGATAATCAGACTGTCATCTTTTTGGTGAACACGGATCTACGTCTTAATTCATAAAAATGCCCTAAAATAGGTGTTAAACACTCATTAGTTAAAATGCTCATTAGAGTTACAAAGCTGTTTAGCGTTATTGAACGTTTATGAATAGTACTTTTTGGGATTCTCATTATAACAAGCCTATAAACCTACTTGTATTTTAACTTTTTATGAATAAGACTGTACATCATTGTACTAGTCAAGCCCTTTCATTTGATATAATATATTGAATATGTAATCCCTCGTTTTGTGGTGGCGGCAATCTTCGACAGATTTTCATGAAATATACCTAAGAACAGTCCCGACTAATTCACCTTTCAAACAAAAAAAAAAACTAATCAAAATCAGTTCATCCGTTTGGGAGCTACGATGCCACACACACACAGACAGACACGTAAACCTCAACACCCCGTCGCTTTTGCGTCGGGTGTTAAAAAGAAAACGGTGCAGTCTAATTCTATTAGGTACTATCCACTTTTGTAATTTACGCCCAGATATAGTTGTTCGTGTATTAAATTACTGCAAAACAACAGGTCATCGTCCTCAGACGAATCACCTAGCTAAGGGCTGAGTCTCAACGGATCGCAGCAGAACCACTCTACCGCGCACAACACCCCGCCAGGAACGGAAGTCGTCTACAGACTATTCCGAGCCCCGACATCGAACTGAAGTAAATTCGGACCTTCGGAGCCGTGATGCACACGTTTAACGGACAGCATCGATCTCCGCGATCCAAATAGGCTTCGACGTCGCAACTCACGTGGTGAAGCGCGACTATTTTGGTCACATTGTTTAGAGCCTCCCGACTCTCGGGGCTCCTCAGAGATATCCTTGCCGGATTTGACTAGATGGGTTTCACCCTTAATGGCGATCAGAGTTACTCCCTTCGGACGTAGCTTCGCACCACCGGCCGCTCGACCGAGTGCATTAACCAAATGTCCGACACCGTTGTTATTGTAGGAGTAAACGGTATTACTATCGCAACGACGCGCCATCAGTAGGGTAAAACTGACCTGTCTCACGACGGTCTAAACCCAGCTCACGTTCCCTGTTAGTGGGTGAACAATCCAACGCTTTGTAATTTTCGCTTCACAATGATAGGAAGAGCCGACATCGAGGGATCAAAAAGCAACGTCGCTGCGGATGCTAGGCTGCCACAAACCAGTTATCCCTGTGGTAACTTTTCTGGCACCTCTTGCTAAAAACTCTTTAAACAAGAGGATCGATAGGCCGTGCTTTCGCAGTCCCTATGCGTACTGAACATCTGGATCAAGCCAGCTTTTGCCCTTTTGCTCTACGCGAGGTTTCTGTCCTCGCTGAGCTGGCCTTAGGACACCTGCGTTATTCTTTGACAGATGTACCGCCCCAGTCAAACTCCCCGCCTGGCAGTGTCCTCGAACCGGATCACGTGGGAGTTATACTCTTCACGCTTGAATCAAAAAACCAGTGCGCCTGTCGATATAATCGACCGTGCACCGCTTCCGCCCAATCGAGTAAGTAATGAAACAATGAAAGTAGTGGTTTTTCAGCGACGATCGCGCGAACGATCTCCCACTTATGCTACACCTTTCATGTCTCTTTACAATG